>WSYH01011142.1:0-21508 GCA_036426205.1 Ascaphus truei
TGGGAGGCTTGTGAGGTGTGGGTGCGTGAGCTTTTATAGGTTAGTCATTACTTAAATGAAAATGTGACAAAATACGATTTTTCATCGGAGGCGATTGCAGGGAGGCGTGAATTGGATAGCACGTGATGTTTCAATTGGCTTGTTTGGGGGTAACGAGGTAGATGGTTTTCGTCTCTCCCTAGTGAATCCCTGTTTCTTTATGTGATCTGTTTTGGAAGACACATTTTGCTTCTTATCACTGTCTATTTCCTAGTTAGTACAACATTGTGTTCAGTATATCCTGGCCAATGCTTTTCAGATAAGCTGCTCCCGCCTGATAAACATTGTACCTCTTACCTGCGGCAGTTTCACTGTTCATGATTCTAAGCTTACATTATTTTCTTGTACAGTGGGTCCTACATTCAATCACTTCAACTGAGAACAAAACCTGCAACTTGTTTGCAATAAGAGGAAAATTAGCTACAATTTTCTGGCATAATGTAGTCATTAAGAGCCTGGCAAGATGCAGCAATTTTCAGCAATGAATCCGGCAAAGCTATGTTGGTTGCTTTATAGCATTTTACAGTATAGTCTCTCTTGTGGCAAGTAAGGAATACACCTCTCAACCCTTAATGAACCCTTATTAAACTATCACTGCCAGTTGAGCAAAAGACACTGCATCCCGTTCCCCCATGACAGTGAAGTAGGTTGAGTAGAAACAACATTTTCATGGAACAGTTTGTCTGAATGACTATTCTTTGTGGCAATAACGCATCTCTGAAGCTTGTGTGTCCCCGGGCCGCAGACCAGATTTCTCGGTGCCCAGGACTAGACTTCCACACGGGGCCCCCCCCCCCACACACGTCGGCAGCCTTGCAGGAACCCCCCCCTGCCCCCCCACACCATCGGCAGCCTTGCAGCACCCCACACCCCCCCATTTTCTCTTACACTCCCCCCTTTTTTCACAACAACCCTCGCTTTCTCCTCACCCCCTCTACCTTCCCTCTCCCCCTGTAATTTCTCCCACCCTCCTTACCCTAATAACCCCCTCCCCAATACCACACACAATAAGCCCCCTCCCCAAATACACACACACACAAAATAAACCACCCTCCCCAATACACATACAAACACCACATAACCCCTCCCCAAATCACACACACAATACCCCCTCCCCCAAATACACACACACAAATAAACCACCCTCCCCAAATACACATACAAACACACACAATAACCCACTCCCCAAATACACACACAATAAGCCCCCTCCCCAAATACACACACCAACAATAAACCACCCTCCCCAATCACACTACAAACACACAGAATAACCACTCCCCAAAATCACCACAATAATCCCCCCCCCCAAATACAACACCACACAGATACCCCTCTCCCCAAATACACACACACACACACAGAATAACCCGCTCCCCAAATACACACACAATAACCCTCCTCCCCAAACACACACACAGCTTGCACCTTGGGGAATCAGTAGGAGAGATACTCGTGCACAGAGTATAACTGAGGTGTATCACTTCTGCGTCTCACTCGCCCCAACTTGCCCCTTGGGAGAGTCAGTAGGAGGAGTTGGGGGAGTTACATTGTGCACATATTATATGAGATGTATCACATCTGCATCTCTCTGCTCCACTTGCACCTTGGAGAGTCAGTAGGAGGATTGGGGAATTACATGGTGCACAATTATAATGAGATGTATCACATTCTGCGTCTCTGCCCAGCTTGCACCTTGGAGAGAGTCAGTAGGAGGAGTTGGGGAGAGTTACATGCGCACAGATTATAATGAGATGTATCACATTCTGCTCTCTCTCGCTCCCCAACTTTGCACCTTGGGAGAGTCAGAAGGAGGAGTTTGGGTGAGTTACATGGTGGCACAGATTATAATTAGATGTATCACATTCTGCGTCTCTCTGCTCCAGCTTGCACCTTGGAGAGAGTCAGTAGGAGGGTATGGGGAGGATTTACATGGTGCACAGATTATACTGAGATGTATCACATTCTGCATCTCTTCTGCTCCAGCTTGCACCTTGGAGAGAGATCGTAGAGGAGTTGGGGAAGTTACATGGTGCACAGATTATAATGAGATGTTATCACATCTGCGTCTCTGCCCCGCTTGCACCTTGGGAGAGTTCATAGGAGGGTTGGGGAGGAGTTACATGCGCACAGATTTAATGAGATGTATCACACTTCTGCGTCTCTCTGCCCCAACTTGCACCTTGGGGAGAGTCGAAGGAGGAGTTGGTTGAGTTACATGGTGCACAGATTATAATTAGATGTTATCACATTCTGCGTCTCTCTCGCCCCATCTTGCATCTTGGGGAGAGTCAATAGGAGGAGTGGGGAGGAGTTACATGGTGCGCAGATAATATGCGGTGCTCACATTCTGCATCTCTGCCCCCTCTTGCACCTTGGGGAAGTCATTAGGGAGGAGTTAAGGGCAGTTACATGGTGCACAAAGTATAATGAGGTGTATGGATATATGAGAAATGCAGGCACCTCAATAATGAGGGTAGTAGGAGGGTACTTAGCTGAAGGTGCTCTGTGTTTGAAGGGTGTCCAGGGTCCCAGGAAACAATAGAGGTGTAAGCTGGAGCAGAGACGCAAAGAGTACACGTCATTGATACAGTATCCAGAAGATAACAGCACACAGACTAGAGCAAAGGTAATTTATGTGCTAATAGAACCAACATTTCAGTATAAGATCTGGCGCCGCCTACCTCAAAGAACATCATACTGATGAAATGTTGGTTACATTGCACATTAAATTACCTTTGGTTAAGTCCATGTGCCTGCTTCTTTCTGTTCATATATAAGGTGTATCCTTTCTGCATCTCTGCCCCATTTTGCACCTTGGGGAGTGTCAGTAGGAGGAGTTGGGGGAGTTACATGGTGCACAGGTTATAATGAGATGTATCACATTCTGCGTCTCTGCCCCAGCTTGCACCTTGGGGAGTGTCTAGGAGAGTTAGGGGGTGGAGTTACATGGTGCACAGATTATTAATGAGATGTATCACATTCTGTGTCTCTGCCCCCCAGCTTGCACCTTGGGGGAGTCAGTAGGAGGAGTTGGGGGGGAGTTACATGAAGCACAGATTATAATGAGATGTATCACATTCTGCGTCTATCTGTCCCATCGCTGCACCTTGGGGAGAGTCAGTAGGAGGAGTTGGGAGGAGTTACATGGTTCACAGATTATAATGAGATGTATCACATTCTGCTGCTCTATCTGCCCCAGCTTTGCACTTGGGGGAGTCGTAGGAGGAGTTGGGGGAGAGTTACATGGTGCACCGATTATAATGAATGCATCACATTCTGCGTCTATCTGCCCCAGCTTCCACCTTGGGAAGTCAGTAGGAGGAGTTGGGATAGTTACATGGTTCACAGATTATAATGAGATGTATCACATTCTGCGTCTATCTGCCCCAGCTTGCACCTTGGGGGGAGTCATAGGAGGAGTTTGGGGGAGAGTTCATGTGCACAGATTATATAGATGCATCACATTCTGCGTCTATCTGCCCCACTTTGCACCTTGGGGAAGTCAGTAGGAGGAGTTAGGGGGTGGGAGTTACATGGTGCACAATTATAATGACTGTATCACTTCTGCGTCTCTGCCCCCAGCTTGCACCTTGGGGAGAGTCCAGTAGGAGGAGTTAGGGTGGGTTTACCTGGTGCACAATTATAATGAGATGTATCACATTCTGCGTCTCTTCTGCCCCAGCTTGCACCTTGGGAAGTCAGTAGGAGGATTTGGGGGAGAGTTTACATGGTGCACAGATTATAATGAGATGCATACATTCTGCTGCTTCTATCTGCCCCAGCTTCCACCTTGGGGAGAGTCAGTAGAGGAGTTGGAGGAGTTACATGGTTCACAGATTATAATGAATGTATCACATTCTGCGTCTATCTGCCCCCTTGCACCTTGGGGGGGTCTAGGAGGAGTTGGGGGAGAGTTCCATTGGTGCACAATTATAATGAGATGCATCACATGTCTGCGTCGATCTCCCCAGCTTGCACCTTGGGGAAGTCAAGGAGGAGTTAGGGGGGAGTTACATGGTGCACAGATTATAATGAATGTATCACATTCTGCGTCTCTCCCCGCAGCTTGCACCTTGGGAGAGAGTATGAGGAGTGTTGGGGGAGTTACATGGTGCCAGATTATAATAGATGTATCACATTCTTCGTCTCTGCCCCAGCTTGCACCTTGGGAGAGTCAGTAGGAGGAGTTGGGGAGGAGTTACATGGTGCACAGATTATAATAGATGTATCATATTCTCGCTCTTGTCCCAGCTTGCACCTTGGGGAGAGTCAGTAGGAGGAGTTGGGGAGGAGTTAACATGGTGCACATATATATGAGATTTATCATATTCTGCGTCTCTGTCCCAGCTTGCACCTTGGGGAGGTTCAGTAGAGGAGTTGGGTGAGAGTTACATGGGGCACAGATTATAATAAGATGTACTGTCCCGGCCAGCTTAAAACTAATGCGGCTGCCGCCGCAGTTTAAAAACAGCTGCGGGCGCGCGCGGCTATCTTCGCCCTTTTCCGTTTTCGGCCGGTTTTCAATAGTAAGCGCCATTAGCGCTTATCTATTGAAGCGGCCGCCGTGCGGGAAACTCCGTTTTAAATGGAGAGAAGCCCGCGGTTAGCCCGCTATGCACCCGGCAACTTTAGAATAAAGCTTGGCCGGGACAGTATCACATTCTGCGTCTCTGCCCAGCTTGCACCTTGGGGAGAGTCATTTAGAGGAGTTGGGGGAGAGTTACATGTGCACAGATTATAATGAGATGTATCACATTCTGCGTCTCTGTCCCAGCTTGCACCTTGGGGAGGAGTCAAGTAGTGAGTTGGTGTGGAGTTACTTGGGGCACAGATTTAATGAATATTTATCACAATTCTGCTCTCTGCCCAGCATGCACCTTGGGAGAGTCAGAAAGGAGGAGTTGGGGGAAGTTACATGGTGCACAGATTATAATGAGATGTATTACATTCTGAGTCTGTCCCATCTTGCACCTTGGGGAGTGCTAGGAGGATTTGGGGGGAGTTCCATGGTGTCACAGATTATAAGTAGGATGGGTATCACATTCTGCGTCTCTGCCCCAGCTTGCACCTTGGGGAGAGTCAGTAGGAGAGTTGGGGGAGTTACATGGTACACAGATTAAATGAGATTGTAACCATTCTGCGTCTCTCCCCAGCTTGCACCTTGGGGAGAGTCAGTTAGGAGGAGTTGGGGGGAGTTACAGGTTGCACAGATTAAATGAGATGTATTACATTCTGAGTCTGTCCCAGCTTGCAACCTTGGGGAGTGTCATTAGGAGGAGTTGGGGGGGAGTTACATGGTGCACAGATGTATATGCTGTAATCACATTCTGCGTCTCTGCCCAAGCTTGCACCTTGGGAGAGTCAGTAGGAGGAGTTGGGGGAGTTACAATGTACACAATATAATAGATGTATCACATTCTGCGTCTCTGCCCCAGTCTTGGCACCTGGGGTGGAGAGTCATAGGATGAAGTGGGGGAGTTACATGGTGCCAATTATAATATATGTATCCATTCTGCGCTCTGCCCCAGCTTGCACCTTGGGGAGAGTCAGTAGGAGGAGTTGGGGAGTTACATTGTGCACAGATTATCAATGAGATGTATCACATTTCTGCGTCTCTGCCCCGTATTGCAACCTTGGGGAAGAGTCAGTCGAGGATTTTGGGGGAGTTGCCATGGTGCACAAGTTATAATGTGATCTGTCACATTCTGCGTTCTCCTGCCCCAGCTTGCCCCTTGTGGGAGTCATTAGGAGGAGTTGGGAGAGTTACATGGGGCACAGATTATAATGAATGTATCACCTTCTCGTCTCCATGTAACTCCCCCCAACTCCTCCTACTGACTCTCCCCAAGGTGCAAGCTGGGGCAGAGACGCAGAATGTGATACATCTCATTATAATCTGTGTACCATGTAACTCCCCCAACTCCTCCTACTGACTCTCCCCAAGGTGCAAGCTGGGGCAGAGACGCAGAATGTGATACATCTCATTATAATCTGTGCACCATGTAACTCCCCCCAACTCCTCCTACTGACACTCCCCAAGGTGCAAGCTGGGACAGACTCAGAATGTAATACATCTCATTATAATCTGTGCACCATGTAACTTCCCCCCAACTCCTCCTTCTGACTCTCCCCAAGGTGCATGCTGGGCAGAGACGCAGAATGTGATACATCTCATTAAATCTGTGCCCCATGTAACTCCCCCCAACTCCTCCTACTGACTCTCCCCAAGGTGCAAGCTGGGACAGAGACGCAGAATGTGATACATCTCATTATAATCTGTGCACCATGTAACTCTCCCCCAACTCCTCCTACTGACTCTCCCCAAGGTGCAAGCTGGGGCAGAGACGCAGAATGTGATACTGTCCCGGCCAGCTTTATTCTAAAGCTTGCCGGGTGCATAGCGGGCTAACCGCGGGGCTTCTCTCCATTTAAAACGGAGTTTCCCGCACGGCGGCCGCTTCAATAGATAAGCGCTAATGGCGCTTACTATTGAAAACCGGCCGAAAACGGGCGAAGATAGCCGCGCGCCGCCCGCAGCTGTTTTTAAACTGCGGCGGCAGCCGCATTAGTTTTAAGCTGGCCGGGACAGTACATCTTATTATAATCTGTGCCCCATGTAACTCTCCCCAACTCCTCCTACTGACCCTCCCCAAGGTGCAAGCTGGGACAGAGACGCAGAATATGATACATCTCATTATAATCTGTGCACCATGTAACTCCTCCCCAACTCCTCCTACTGACTCTCCCCAAGGTGCAAGCTGGGGCAGAGACGCAGAATGTGATACATCTCATTATAATCTGGCACCATGTAACTCCCCCAACTCCTCCTACTGACTCTCCCCAAGGTGCCTGCTTGCCAGGAGCAGCCACACCATGTGACGGGTATGGGCTAACACAGGGGTGGGCAACTCCAGTCCTCAAGCGGCGACCAACAGGTAAGGTTTTAGGATATCCCTTACGTCCGCACAGGTGGACTCATCACAGACTGAGCCATGATCAAGTCATTCTGTGCTGAAGCAGGGATATACTGAAAACTGATCGTTGGTGGCCTTTGAGGAGGACTGGAGTTGCCCACCCCCATGACTAACAGCCACTGGGTTTTTTTTTTTTAATAATTAACAACGTGTTGGCTGGAGATAGAATTTAAATAAAAACAGTCCACAGCTTTAAAATGTCACACATTCATCTTCAGCTATAGGGCCATATTTACTAAGTGGTGCAACTCGGTCAGGACACATGGGCCAGAACACCTTACTGAATATTGGAACGCGGTAAGGTTTCTCCGAGTAACACCGATGTCTCAATAAGGCTCATAATGTACCGCACATATGAAGAAGAATATATGTCTCAAAACGTCATGGACGTATGTAGATCTATGAAGAAGTCTAATAAAAAGTGTGTATAGCAAGAACGATATCCTCTGGCCCGAGAGGAAAGCGGATATCTTCAGTAGTTTTATTTTGTATACATTTTTTTTAAAGCCCTTTTTGAATTTTAAATTACATTAATCCTTGTGCATTGCGGGGCCCACCTGGCAGTGAAGTCGTTTCAATGCTTTCATTGTAATCTGCACAGCTATGAAACTGCTCATTCCTCTTCTGTAGGATTGTTAATACTATTATAGCCACACAGTGCAGCCTTCTGCTATTGTCAATAGGTGATGACTCACTCACAAGGTGATTAACTCCCCATTATTTATTGAGATTTGTAATCATTATTGATTACAATATGATTATTCAGTTTACGGTCATCATCTTGACTTTTCTACTTTGAATCCTAAATCTGAGGGTCTGTGAAGTCATTAAAGAAAACAATCCAGTATCATCGCACCTAGAACTGTGATGAAAAAAAAAAACAGATTCATGTAACCAAGCAAAAACATTAAAAAAAATAACCTTTTCTTGTCCATTGACGGGTACTTTACATCCTCGCAAAATCTCTCTTGAGGTTGTCTACGGAGGTAAAACCTATTGCAAAATAATATTTCGTGTTGCGCCCACTAGAAACCTGCTTCCCATTGTGCCTCCTCCGAGACCTGCTTTACAATTCTGCCTTGCAATGTTTTTTGTTCCAATTAGCACGTGTTGTAATCAGGAGCAATAAACGTCAGGATTGGCCATTATAAATAATGCCTGAGGAGAGTTACATGTCCTTCATTAAAAAAATGAAATGAATACAAAACGTGTCTCCAATCAATTATAGTTGATTTTCATGGGTGAATGTGGTCCATTTGCTCTGTGTCAATACACCACGTGCATTGGGATTGATGTTTGAAACTGGCTGACTTGCCCTTGATAAACAAAGAATGATGGTCTTTTGTGCAATAGTTTAGGGATCTCATTGCTCATGGAATATCCTTTGACATCTCCATAGTTAAAAGTGCATATATTCATAGGTTGACTTGACTGAACATCGTCCATGGTAGGCTCTAAAAGATGAGTTTAGACCTGCTGTGATGTGGCTCCGCTGCTCAGGCTATTCGTTGGAAATATGATGGGTTCAGGCTGCTGTCTCTGGCTGTGGAGATGCTCCAACCTCCAAACGCTTGCCACCGTTTCTGGAACCAGCCTGACCTTCCAGTGCCAAAGAAGGGAAAATACCCAGTGAATTTTATAATTCCTTACTTCAAAGGGGATTAAGACACAGTGCTTCACTCCAACTGCTATTAATTAACATTGAACATTGTGTACATTTTATCTCACGCCAACGGTAGTATGCCTGTATATGCTGTACTGCTCTGTTGCGACACAGACATTGAAAATAAAAAAAGGGACATATCCTGAATAACCACTTGGAAAAGTTTTATAGGAACCACTCTAATGGGCCTATTCATTAAACTGAGATAAGGGATTTCTGGGGGCAAACGAACATTTTCACACAGATTCGATGTTATCAAATTCCATTAAGCCATTATCGTATGTCTAAACCGTGTGAACACGGCCTGTTTTGACACGCTTGGTTTCAACTAAGCAATCCGTTGCAAAATTTGAATGCAAATGGAGGGGTGAATGGCAAAATGACAGTTATTAGAGGCCATTCATTCGCTGCGGGTTGAAAGACACGGCCAGAAACCTGTATTGCTCAGTTGACTAAATAGGGTTTTACTGGAGAGAGCCATTTAGCAAGGGGCCCATTTATTACAATATCCCTAAACACATGAACTATCCACCACATGGGGAGACGAGACATACCTGGGAACTAACCGAGAGATACCTGTGAGATATGCAAATCATTCATTTGCATAAATGTACATTATTTTTTAATTTGCGGTTTTTCCGGTATTAGGTTTGTTGTCACACTATGTGGAGTAAGATTACTGTATTTCAAAGATATTTTAAAAAAGGGCCCTTTCTCCAAAAGCCTCTAATTTACCTGCCTGAGGGAGGTGAGATTTCTGACTCAGTTTCCGGGTGGTACTGCGAAACTGGGGCAAAAACAATTCATGTAAAAGAGATGTCAAACCGAGCGATTTCTGAAGAGGCAAATGACATTTTTATAGTGTCCATTGATGCCGTTTCGCGATGTATTGGCGTTGGCAATATTGCAGTTTAATGAACAGGACCCTACATGTTTACACTTTTTGCTTCTACTGTAGGTAGTAAAGACTCTATACAGTAGTTCCTCAATTGCCCAAATGAATAATTAATTAAAAATATCAAAGTCTCAACTACCGGCATGCTTGTGTTTACATTTGGAAGTTGAATAAATATTCAGTTTTATAAAGAATAAAGTAATGGAAGAGGTTTATGCCGCCCTTTGTGATTTAGGATGAGTGTCACTGTCTCCCTGCATTTGGCTCACTGCTCCTTGACAGTGCACTATACAAATGTACCCCAAGGGAAGGATTTTGGATCTTACCTATTAGTGATAAAGCAGTAGAGGATGGAAACCATTAATCTAAAATTAAAAAAAAAAAAGAAGACAATGGATTAATTGACAAAATCTGTGGATTTAGCATATCAAACTCTTAAATATAGATTTAAATGTTATAAAATATATGTAAGTCACATTGATCCATGAAGACATGGAATGTGTAACAATATTATGGAGTGAGGTCTATCCCTGTTCAGCACAGGTGCCTGAATCAGAGGTCCAGTCTTTGCAGAGGCGCAGTCTTTCATGAGCCTCTGATTTAGCCCACCTGTGTGAAACAGGGACTGTTTGAGCACTTGTGCCAGAAGCAGGGATATCCTAAAACCTGACCTGTTGGTGCCCTGGAGGACTGGAGTTGTCACTCCAATCGTGGGCAAGGCTGATAAGCACAAATTAAGTAACTAAATGATTGTTTTAGCGAAGCCTGATGGCCAAAGATGTGATTATCGCAACATGTTCAATAAACCTCAAGAGAGAAGGATGGGGAGACTTTCAAAAGTATTACATGTATAAACAAGGTATAAAGGGAAACATTTTCCTAGCAAAATAAATACCCAACAGAGGTGGAAGAATTAACACTTCAAAGAAGAACAAGGTGATGACGCAAGGATCTTGGTGGGTTTTGTAAGACATTGGAATGAGAAACAAATGGTATAATAATAAGCAGCATGATGTTGTACAGCAAGTTTCCCCGCAGTGTATCACATCGCAACTCTCCCTGCCTACTGCTAGTGATCCTCTATTTATCCTCTATTAATAACGTTGTTCAACATTAGGGACCTTATGATGATACTATTTTATGCAATGTACCATATTTCCACAACTTCCTCCCAAGAAAACATCAACATCAAACCCAACATATATATATATATAATGTATACCTTGTTCATTTATGTAAACTGTATGTGTAACCATGTATTATTTTGTTTTACGCTGTGCCCAGGACATAATTGAAAACGAGAGGTAACTCTCAATGTATGACTTCTGGGTAAAATATTGTTATAAATAAATAAATAAATAAATATATTATATGTATATAAAGCAATTGTGCAGCACATGGAAGTACATGTGCCTACGACTGTATTGGACTCCGAGTTTGGATTGCTGTTTCTTCTGCCTGGTCTCCTGTTAAGTTGATTGGGTCTTTCTGGGTGTTGATGTCCCTCGAGGATATTTTCTATGCTGGATCTTCAGATGAATACGAGTTGTCGTCTGGTTGCAGGCCTTCCTCTTTTAGGTATATAAGGGCCCACATGGCTGTCAGTGTGTTGGACTTCATGTATTTTCCTTAGTCCATTTGATTTCTCAGATTTCCCCCTGGTCCGAGTGCCAATAATCTCAATCAGTGAAAAATTATCTAATTTGGCAATATTAAACATTGAGCCCTTCCCTACCCCTAAGGCCGAGGCCGCTGCCTCAGTCAGGCGACGTGCTGAGAGGCAATTGACCACTACCTGCCGGTCCATAGGGAGCGGGAGCTGGAGCGCGGGGGGCGTTGGTTTGAGCGGAGGATCAGTTCGTCCGTCCCCATTCAGTAACCCCCCGCTTGTCCGTCACCTTTGGTGCCCCCCCCCACCACACAAACACAACACACACTTACCCCCCTTCCTTTTGGAGGTGGGGGAAGCTCTGACACTCCAGCCCCAGCGCGGATATGCGCACACGTGACGCGTCACCGCTCGGGATCGCAATCCTCTTGCATCCCATGGCGGCTGACGAGTACAGCAGTAGTGAGCCTCGTCGGAAGGAGGCAGCGGGACAGACAGGCAGGAGGTAAGGGCTGGTGGCCTGCGCGCGCGCGCGGACCGTCCGCAGCAGGTCATAGCCTAAGGGAAACTGCAGGGAAGGATTATGCACTACGCGGGTACATGTTGGATTGCAGGGGCTAAGTTCCACTAGTGGAGGAGCTGAGGGAATGGTGCAGACGCATCCACCTGTGAGGATCCCAGCATTGGTGGGATAG
Source organism: Ascaphus truei (assembly GCA_036426205.1). Taxonomy (NCBI): domain Eukaryota; kingdom Metazoa; phylum Chordata; class Amphibia; order Anura; family Ascaphidae; genus Ascaphus; species Ascaphus truei. The sequence goes on from WSYH01011142.1 coordinate 11,879, forward strand.
CTCCTTAGGGGAACATTGGATACTCTACTGTATACCCAGAAAACACATCACAGTTATGCAAGGTCTTACTGGATCCCAATATAGCAGGAGAAATGTGAACACGCAATACAATACAATACAAACAGTGCAAAATAAGGGTGCTAGTTCCCCCCCACAATACTAGGGTACCCTGTGCACGGAACCTGTGTCATCGAGCTTCCTTTCCCAGGTAGATGTGAGGGGCCGCTACTATGGGTGTTTGATGCACTCTATTCGGTTAAGGGCAAAGGAGATGCTTCAGGTCCCAGAGCGGGGTCCCGACACCAAGCCCTCAGCCCACGATCGGCCCACGCAGGGTGGTTCCAGCCGGAGAGTCACAGAACAGCTGATTCCGTCTCCGCGAGGTATCGCTACAGTGAGTAAATGTCGGACTCCCCCTCAAACTTATACCCTACCACCCGGCCCTAGAGCGGCTTGTGGGATACCCTTAGCACCCTGCTTCTCTGTGTTTTCACTTTTGCCCCATGTGCAGGTACCTTTTCTGCCGAGGAGCGGTCCGATAGACGTACGCATACGGTGCAGCCACGCGGAGGGGAGTCAGACAAGTCATAGCAGACTCTCATGTGCCTACCTAAGGCGAGGCGGTACTCGAAGCACAGTCACCAGGGGTTGTCACCGAATATGCACCAAATGTAGTCAGTTCCCTGCGTCAGTGTAGAGTTCAGGGACAAATAGAGTTTCTTTTATTCCGTCCCTGCATGCCCCAGTGGCAGGCGGAATACCCTTCTACACTTGTTATCACTGAAGACTCTCTCTGGAAATACAATGTTCTGGTAAATATGCCTTATACTTACTGGCAACAGATACAGTAGCTGCTCAAATGCTTGGGTGTGCATATTTCTAGATACTAATAATACTATTAATAAGTGACCATGTAAACGGTTTTGGCCTAGCCTGACCCACCCAATCTCACATTGGCCCCTGTGGTCTAACCAGTCCCCATTTCATGGTCGTGTCTGGTGGTGCACCTGTTGGCAACGGACTCCTGAGTCTCCCGATGATATTGTGTGGGGATATGCAACCCAGACAGGCAGCTGAGGGTAGTGGGCAGATGGTCCTACATTCCAGTGCAGCGCCTCCACCTCATCAGGATCCCTGCGTCCGCAAGGGGATGGTTCTGATGAGGAAATCCTCCGTGGTGCCTTCCTCTGCAAAGTAATTCCAGACTCACAATGAGGGTGTCTTCATCAAGGTCATCTTTTGTTGCTTGGTGTATGGGCCAGCTGCCCCTGCAGCGGTTAGCTCAGCCGCACAATCTTGCCGTTGTCCTTTAGAAAGGTACGCCTCCCAATGGAGTGGGATCCCCTCACCCCTCAGGGAGATCACCCTGTGCCAGGTCCCTGGACACAGTGTGACCTTGTCAGGCTTGATGCTACTTGACGTAGAAATGGGCCACAGTACTGCACTAGTGGGCCCTTCACTCACAGGTCTCAACCCAGACTTATTCCTCCTCCAACAACTAACTTTTGGCAGTTCTGTGCCTTATATACTTCAGGAACTGGCACAGCTCTGATGTCACTATCGATGGACTCAGAGTATGCAGCCACTCTCTCCATGTATATGACACCTCACCAGGGTGTGAGGGTAAACCTCCATGATTACTGCTGGCAATCCTGTAATTTCCAGGCTACTGCCAGCAGGAGAGGAAACTGTAGGCCATTTTACAGCATAGCTACAACTAATAAACAGAAAGGGGTTTCAGGTAAATAAATCAACCTTCAGTGGCGCGGCCTGTTGGTACGGTTTCTGTTTCAAGCATAGAAAACTGTTTTCTTCTCCACATTAGCAAGTCTTGATTATTTGCGGGACAATCCGTCTCTCTTGTGTTTTTGTTGTTGTTGCATTTCTCTATTACTAAATGAGCCTCAGGGAACTTTTGTAGCATTTTTTATAAAGGTCATCAGTATTACAACCTACCCCCTGGAAAAGAATTCACTTCTATCACTGAAAGGTATGCCTGCAGTTCCAGACAAAACTTGTTGTTGTAAATTGAGTACATTCAGAGAAAGGAAAGTACCCGTGGGTTACCTTATGCTGCAAAACTTTGGATAGGTCAGTTCACTAAAAAAAACTCTTAATAGATTGACTGGTGCTCTTCAATATCATATTAGTGGCATACATATATACAAATATATCAGGATCAATACAAGGAGCTTTCCAAAAAGAACTATTTATCCCAAGGGCAGTAATAGGACTCGGGGGCATCACCTTTAGGTTAGAGGAAATGAGATTTCACCAGCAACAAAGGAAATGGTTATTTACAGTAAGGGCAGTTAAATGTGGGATTCATTACCATGGAGACTGTGATGGCAGATTTGGTGATTGTGTATAGAGCATCACTCACTCCTTGCCTCTGGATGTGATCACCCTGCATTTGATATTAGGATATTTTCATGGTATTACATGCTGCTGCCCTGGCAGTGACATTGTAACAACATATTTCAGAAATTAAATAAAGCCTGCGTAATTTTGTCCCTGTCACAGTAACCGAAAGATAGGAATAATATAAGGATGCATGCACACTTAAAGTGATGCTCTCAGTACCTGGAAGGAGCGAAGGACAATTGCGAAGAAAAGTTTGACGTGCCGCAGGACTCCTTGGCATGTTCATCTGTTACAAATGGAAGATTATTTCATGCGTCCCCAGCAGAGGAATCAGAGTCAGTGTGGACCTTGGCCAACCTGGGATTGTGAAAAGAACAATAATCACAGACAATATAGTGAAGACACAAGGATCAAACGCATAATCTTGGGCAAAGGTTTTGATTTGGCTCTTCCTTTTTCACTGTATGATGATACAGTTTAAATTAGACACATTTGCATTTGTTAAGTAAATGGTTTGTTTTATCTACTGCATCTCTCACTTTTGAATCCACTAAATTATTGATTGTGTTCTCATAAAGATGTCTTTTAGGTTTATTCATTTGTCCAACTTCGTTGTATAGTCACTCCGACTATTACCACAATTAACTGCTCTTCATTCCCAATTCATTTTTATTGCAATACTTACATCAAATAGTTGGCACCCAATACATAAAATCACTACTAAATTCTCTACCATGAAAACATTTAAATAACCATTCACATGCCCTTTCTTTGCTCTCCACTTATCAACTCCTTCGGATGAAGGTATTGGAAGGTACAAAGGGAAATGAAATAACACTACAGCTTACCTGCAAGCACAACTCTTCCACTGCCCACCTTAAATATGCACCCTTGTACGGCCCAGTCACTGTGGGAGCGGACGCGTCAGAGCGCCTGGCGGCACGTGCACCAGTTTCAGCGCTATCTGTGTTTTAGAGGTCGCGAAGGGATGGCGTTTTAGAGAAGAGCAGGGGGAGCATGGCGGGAGCGTGGCCATGAAGTCACGTGGCTGGTTATCCTCATTGGCTGAACCACTGCCGTGACCTGGCCATCGTCGGCCAGCCGCCCAAAAGACAAAAATCTGCAGCGAGGGCGGGGGACGAGGCCTTCGTATCGGAAAATAACGTTTTTACCTTTTAGATGGGACATCTGAATTGAATCTCCTTTTTTACTGTGCAATTGAACTCTTTCTATTCGTTATTCTTATAGTCTTATTTTTCCGTTTAAACATTCCTGAAAAAAGGTCTTTCATCCAACGGATTTTACTTGACTTTTGTGCTTTTATGGAGTTTCTGTATTCATGGCTTATTTGGCAACCGTATTATGTTCACAAAATACATAAATACTCAAAAAATAGTAAAACAACATATTTCCCTGTGTCTAAAAAAAAACCACTTGCAGTACCATTACTGTATATTGTTCCCCCCTATGGAATGAACAGATTAAGCCTATAAAAAGCACATTGATTTTCAGTACCAATAATAACTTGTTACCAAGAAGTAAGTAACACAATTTTTTGTAATTGTAGTAGGCCTTATTGGTTACCAAACAGGATAACTTTGGAAAAACAAAGGTACTGTAGATATGCCACAATGTATGAACAAGTACTCACAAGCCTAAATTACACCGTTAATAACAGCATAAAAAAGGTCATTATGGTGTTAAATGCTAAGACTTAATGACAAATGATTGTCAGCCTATTGTATTAAACAGTAGGCTAGATCAGAAATACACATTAATAACTATAATGCTAAATCTTTCTGGAAAGCCGTAATCCATTTGTTATTGTCCGGGTGTGAAAAGCCTGAAGGTTACCGCACTGAAAAGGTCATAGAAAAGTCAATGAATGTATAAGCTCATCCAGCAGGATCTCAGACATTATATTTCTAAGGAAATACAAAGTACTTTCATATTTTAAGTGACACCAGCAGCTCAATAAATAATATAAAAATAGACCAAGTGACATAGAAAATGAGTAAGATTAAAGGGCCGTTTGCACCATCCGTTCCCCATTGCTCCTACTTGCTTATAAAAACAGAGCCAACACTAGATCATTTATTGGTACTTCATGACCTCTTATGCCTCAATTATGTCTTCCCAAGCATTGTTTCATTCAAATTCGGTATAAAAATAAATTTAAAAAAAGAGTCTGACTAAGGGCACTAGATGTCTAAAACTTTACTTCCTTGATTTGTTAGTTGGTTCTGTTATTAGGCAACTAAACTGACATATCATTGAGTGGTAACGTGTCCAATTGTATTCTGCTTATTGTGGAGGGAGGATTGGGGAGGGGGGGACGGGAGCGGAGGAGGATGGAAGGAGGGAGGCGGGTGGAGGAGGAGGAGCCGGGGGGGGGGGGGTGAGGGGAGGGGAGGGGAGAGAAGGGGGGGCGGGCGGGGGGGGAGGGAGGAGGACAAGGGGCGGGGGGGAGGGGAGGGAGGAACGGAAGGGGGTGGGGGGGAGGGTGGGGGGGGGGGGGGGGGGAGGGGAGGGAGGGAGGAGCAGCGCGGGGGGGGGAGGAGGAAGGAGGAGGGAGGAGAGGCGTGGGGGGCGGGGGACGGGGCGATGAGGGAGGGGCAGAGGGAGGACTGGAGGGACGGGGCGGTGGGGGAGGGGGAGGGAGGGGAGGAGGACGGCAAGGGGGAGGGGGGAGGGAGGAGGGAAGGGGGGTGGGAGGGAGGACGGAGGGAGGGGGGATGGAGGAGGAGGGGGGGGGGGGAGGGAGGGAAGAAGGCAGGGGAGGGGGCGGTGGGAGGGAAGAGGACAGAGGGGGGGGAGGGGTGGAGGGGAAGAGGCATACGGGGGGGGCGGAGGGAAGAGGCAGGGGGGGGGAGGGAGGAGGAGGGGGGGAGGGAGGAGGAAGGGGGTGGGGGAGGGAGGAGGCAGGGGGTGGGGAGGGAAGAGGCAGGGGGTGGGAGGGAGAGGAGGGGGGGTGGGGGCGAGGGAAGAGGCAGAGGGAGGGGGGGAAGAGGCAGGGGGGGGGGGGGGGAAGAGGCAGAGGGGGGGGGAGAGAGGATGGCAGGGGTGGGGGCGGGGGAAGGGGGGAGTGGGAGGGTGGTGGGGGGGAGGAGGCAGGGGGGGGCAGGGGTGGGGGGGAGGAGGCAGGGGGTGGGGGGGAGGAGGCAGCATCACACTCTCCCCCGGCACCCTGATCCCGAGGAGGCGGAGCATGTGGCGCTCTCCATGCTGTTACCCTCCAAACTACTATGAGCACACTCTCCTCTTGGCGTCGCTGCTTGCAGCCCTCGGTGTGGGGTGGGAGGCCAACATGATGCGGGAGACCCGCGCGTCCGCGTCCGGGCTGGTAGCACCCCCCTACTACTGCCGTGCACCCAAGCATACTTCCGAGGAGGAGGAGAGACCTGTGCCATGCTCCAAGGAGGCGGTTGCCACGGGGTCTCTGTTCTGCTATCTCCCGCAGCTCCTAACCGCGCACACCTCCTCCGGCGGCATGCGGGTGTGGGAGGCGGCACCTTCTTATGCCCCGCTCCTCCGCATACACTGTTCCCCGGAGCCCTACCCGCCGTTTGCTTGCTCAAGGGTGGGGGCGAGACACACAGCCAATAGAGCCATGGGAGGGTTGGCGGACCGATGGGACCAATGAGAATCCCCACATCTACTAAACATCAAACACTTTCATTTTATATATATAAGAAGAAGAAGATAGATTCGCTGACATCATAGACTGTGCTGCCCATAGAATTTGAGTTTGTTCACAGGCCTACAATCTAATTTGGTGCCTGAGGACAGGGAAATATCAGGGGAGAGCGCAACCGAGGAGAACATTTGCATAGTAGTGTATGATTGCTTTCTCTATTTTCTGCTGGTGTTCGGTTCAAAAAATATAAGAAAGTTAGTTATTACATTGATGCAAATTATTATCGGAGAAGTTTTATCCGCCTAAGACCTGGCAGGTTATTTTGAGTGCAAATGCAGGAGAAAAAATGCGGACATGAAGAGGGAATACAAGGCTGACTGTACGCGATGGCCGATGTGTGATACTCATATATTGTGGCCCCCAATGTAACTCACTACACCAAACTCCTGTAAACTTCCAGGCGGTGAGAGCTGGGACGAGACAGATTAGGGAAACCTTATCACTGTGCCATCCCCACAACTCTCCTAAGACTCCGGTGCAAGCATGGGAGAAGGAGATCCAAGCAGAATGTGATCTACGATCATTATAATCTGTGCCCCATGTAACTTCCCCCCACCAATCCTCATACTGACTCTCCCAAGGTGCAAGCTGCGGGCAGCGAGACGCCAGGAATGGGATAACATGAATCATTTATAAATCTGTGACCCCTGTAAACGCGCACCAAACTCACTCCTAGTTGACTATCCCCCAAGGTGCAAGCTGGGGCAGAGAGACGCCAATGTGATACCATCTCTTATATCTGTGCCCAGCCTACCACTCCCCAACTCCTCCTATGACCTCCCCAAGGTGCAAGCGTGGGGGCAGACGACGCAGTTAATAGTGACAGATCACATTATTAAGCTTAGTGCACGAGAATGCAAAACTCCCCCCAAGACTCCTCCCCGCGGATACGCGGAACATCAGTGGTACAGAAGAACTCGCATGGCTGCACAATCGCGGGCTGGAAGCGCAAGCTATGGGACGCTACGGACAGTCCAGTGCTGTCGAAACTTTGAAAATAGCGGTATAATCTTGTGCCCGCGTTCATTTGTAATTACTCACTCCGCGAGAAGCACTAGCGAGTAGAGCGCTCGCTCACTGAACTCTCAAGGGCGAGGAGAGATTGGTGTCGAAAAGCTGGGGAGGGGGGCAGAGACGCACGAATGTGATCATATCATGATACGTCATGCGTGCACCAATTGGTAAAGCTGCCACCACACCAACTCCTCTTACTGGACTCTCCCGCCAAGTGACGGTGGACAATGTGGAATGGGGTGACACCCCCATGACGAGGGCAGATTGATGGGGGCGACCATCCTCATTTCGCGGGTATAGACATCGTGTTTTTTGTACATCGAAAGCGTCCGGCGCAAACTCCGTCTCCTCTAATGAGACACTAGACATCCCCAAAGGTGCTGAAGCTGGGGGCCCGACACGCAGATGTCCTGGCAGCAAGCCGTGTGGAGAGAGTCCTGTCATGGGAAGCGCCTATCACCCAACGGACAGGGCAGGTGAGGACGCAGACTACGGCTGGATACCTGTCTATTATATAGGCCGGTGGACGACAGACACCCATGTAAGTCCGCCCAGACAAACTAACGAGTTCCACCTACTGACGAAGCCTCACAGGACCAAAGTGTAGCGACACAGGCTGTGGACCAGGGAGCTCAGAATACTGTCAAAACCAGTGGATCATGATAATATGTGCAGCCACGCATTGTCCTCCCACCAGACTCACATCCCTAGTGACTTCTCCCACAAGGATGGCAAGCTTGCGAGCAGGAAGAAATGAAGTGTGATACACATTTATGGTATTAATGGCTGCGTGTACCAGGTAACTCCCCGCAAATATCCTCTAGCTGGCCACCCTACGACTCTACCCAAAGAGTCGCTAGCCGCGGAAGCTGGGCGGGCAGTATGAGTATGGGATCAGGGAAGAAAGATTTGGTAGACTAGTTTGAAAAAAACTTCTCATCTATAACTGTGCAACCATGTAACTCATCCCCCCTACCACATCCTCTACTGGACACATCCCCCAAGGTGGCACGTGGGACAGACTCACCGAATATATACATCTCATTATAATCTTGCACCATGTAACTACTTCCCCCCAACTCACTCTCTTCTGACCTCTCCCAAGGTGCATGCTGGGCAGAGACGCAGAATGTGAACATCTCCTAAACTTTGCCCGCAGGTAACTCCCCCAATCCTCACTACGACTCCGCTCGCACTCCGAGGGGCAAAAGCGGACCAGGAGTTCCCCTTTTCTTCTCACGCCTCCTTCTCACCAGAACTGTGGATACATCTCATTATAATCTGACCCATGTAACTCTCCCCACAACTCCTCCTACTGACTCTCCCCAAGGTGCAAGCCTGCAGGGGCATGAGAACCCAGAATGGATACTGTCCCGGCCGAGCTTTATTCTAAAGCTTGCCGGTTGCAAGCGGGCTACCGCGGGAGGTTTCTCCCACTTAAAAACGGAGTTTCCCGCCACGGCGCCCGCTTATAGAGATAAGGGCTATGTGCGCTTATCTAATTGCAAAACCGGCGAAAAAACGGAGCGAGATAGCCGCATCAGCGCCCGCAGTGTTTTATTAAAACTGCGGCGGCAGCCGCATTAGTTTAAGCTCGGCCGGGAACAGTACATCTTATTATAATCTGTGCCCCATGTAAACTCTCACTTCCTCCAACTCTCCCCACTCCTCTGACCCTCCCCAAGTGTGCAAGCTGGGACAGAGACGCGCAGAATTGATTAAACTCTCTCATTATAATCTGGCACCATGTAACTGCCTCCCCAACTCCTCCTATGACTCTCCTCCATCAGGTGCAAGCGGGACCAGAGACAAGAATATTATCCACATCTATTATAATTGTGCACCATATGTAACTACCTCCCACTCCCCCTCCATACTGAAACTCTCCCACAGGTGCAAGCTCTGGGGAGAGACGCATGAAACGTGCATACATCTCATTAGAATACTGGCACCAGTAACTCCCCCCAAACCTCCCTACTGACTCTCCCTCAAGGTTTGCAAGCTGGTGGTCAGAGTACGCGAATGTGATACATCGTCATTTATAATCATTGCACCATGTAACACTCCCCCCTAATCCTCCTCCTACTGACTTCTCCCAAGTGCAAGCTAGGGGCAGATGACGCAGATGTGGATGGCTATCATTCAATATCGTGGCACCACAGGTCAACTCTCCCCCCACACTCACTTCCTACTGACTACCCCAAGGTTCGCAACGGGGGTGCAGATAGACGCAGAATGTGATACATCTCATTTAATTGTGAACATGTAACTCTCCCAACTCCTACCTACTACCTCCCACGGTGGAAGCTTGGGCAGGATAGATAGCAGCAGGAATGTGAGCATCTCATTATAATCTTGCACCATGTACCATCACCCCAACTCCTCCTACGACTCTCCACCAAGGTGCAAGCTGGGCAGAGACGCATGAATTTGATACATCTCATGATAAATCTTGCACCATGTAACTCCCCCCTAACCCTCCTACTGGGACTCTCCCAGGTGACAAGCTGGGGGCGAGAAGCGCCCAGAATGTGCTACAGCTCCTTTATAATTGT
>WSYH01011143.1:0-21507 GCA_036426205.1 Ascaphus truei
GTAACGAGGAGGAGAGGGGGAGAGCGTAACGAGGAGGAGAGGGGGAGAGCGTAACGAGGAGGAGCACGTAACGAGGAGAGGGGGAGCACGTAACGAGGAGGAGAGGGGGAGAGCATAACGAGGAGGGGGGCGTGAGCGTAAGAAGGGGAGGGGGGAGACCTAAGGAGGAATGAGAGGAGGAAGAGGATATCATCCAGATAGGAGATGGGAGATTATTTGAAGAGAAGAGGATGAGGGGAGTTTGGAGAGGGGGGGTAGACCAAGCAGAGAGAGAGAGAGAGGGAGAGAAAGACAGAGAGGGAGACAGCTGTGGAGAGAGCAGAATATCAGACAGAAAAGCCCCTTAAATTACTTGTAGTCTGCAGGCGGTTTGAAGTCGGGGTTCAGTCCCACCATCTCCGTGATGAGGTTGTGACGCTCCTCTTCCAGCTTTTTGCGTGTCCTGAATTCACGTGTGTTCAGCCGCTTTCCCTCGCTGTTATAGATGGGCTCCGGAGAGGGGGACCTGAGGGAGGGAGAAACTCGCGCGTTAGCAACCCCGAAACAGAGCCCAAAAACAGCAAGAGTCCAGCTGAGCTGCATACATTGGATTTTTTTTTTTTTTAAAGAAAAGACACCTCTCCCTACAGAAAAGCCTTGTGTACCTGCTCATGCTGGATATTAAATGGATGCCGTTTTGGGTGGAAAAACGGCCGGTTTCAACCTTCGAAAAAATTAAAAAGTGCACTTTCTATAATCTCACATGGTAGAATTTGAAAAAAACGGTTATCCGTGGACACATACCCTATATAAAGGTTTGTTGCGGTAATCCTTCACCCCCCATATGTTAACAAAACAAGCTTCCCTCGCGAAGACGTTTTACACCGTTTTCTGACTAACAACTTGGCTATTTCTTCTTTTCAGAAAAAAAAAAATGTAAAAACCAGTGAGCAAAAATGGAAAGATTTGACGGTAATATAAAGAGAGAAAAAAAAAAGTAATTCTCATGGAAATGGATTTTATTGAAATTGGGAACTTTAACAGCAATCCCGTTTGTTGGGGGGGGGGGGGGGGGAGATACTTACTATAGACGCTCCAGGAATCCCGCAGTATTCCACTACTCCACACTCTCCGAAAGACGCTGAACCCCCTGATGGAGCCGACTTTCTATTAGTACGGGCGGCCATATTTGTGGTCGTCAGGAAACGACAAAACCTTTAACGCCGTTTTTACAGACGGAACCCCTCAATCCTTTTAAGGTAAAGTTATTCTCCGGGGATAATGGCTATAAAGACTTTAGAAACAGCAACAATTTCCATTGCAGAAACACTTTAAATCACGTTTTACGGCATTATTTTACCTTTCCCTACAGTTTCTTTTTGCCAGGGAAAAAGGTCAACGGGAACGCAGTCGCTGCAGGGCCGGGGAGCGCGAAACGCACAGTCGCTGCAGGGCTGGGGAGGGGCACGAAACGCACAGTCGCTGCAGGGCCGGGGGGGCGCGATACGCACAGTTGCTGCAGGGACGGGGGGCGCGATACGCACAGTCGCTGCAGGGCAGGGGAGGGCGCGATACGCACAGACGCTGCAGGGCCGGGGGGGCGCGATACGCACAGTCGCTGCAGGGCCGAAGGGCGCGAAACGCACAGTCGCTGCAGGGCAGGGGAGGGCGCGAAACGCAGTCCCTGCAGGGCCGGGGAGCGCGAAACGCACAGCTGCTGCAGGGACGAGGAGCGCGAAACGCACAGCTGCTGCAGGGACGGGGAGAACACACAGCCGCTGAACCAGATTAGAGCCAGACTCAGCCTTTGCAGCAGAAAAAAACTCCCGTTTTCACCCTTTTTTTTACCGACTTAAATTTCCCATTTCTGCACAGAATGTAAATGTCCCCCGTCACCTGGTTTTTAGCAACAAAAAAAAAAAAGGGAGAAAATCTTGCCCTCCTACAAGACATGGACTCGTTATAAATTGCCTCTTCTGCCGCCACAAACGGCTCTTTACCAAACCTATTACAATTCCCGTCTAAAAAATCCTATATATTTCAATCCCTGACCAACCTAGAAAATCATTTAAAACAGCGGCCCCTTTTCTGTGTGGTCAACTGCTACCATGCGCTGAACCATATAATGGAGTATCGCAAAACCCTATAAACACCCCAAATGTGGAGGGGACACGCTCAGAGAAGGGGCCCGACTAGGGCACAAACTCCCTTTCGTGCTAGTAAAGAGAAAGTCAGCGGGTTAAAGCTGCAAAATGTGGTTAAATACTCGGACGAGAACGCAATTTATTTGAGGTCTGCTTTGAGAAAAGAAAAGCCAACATTAGGGTTATTGAAACACTTTAGCTTCTGATAAACATTTTCTTTTTAAATGGGGGAGGGGGGGGGGGGCAGATTGCTTAAAAACCTGTTTAAAAAGGTGTAAAGGTTATTAACCATTCAAAAAAGAAAAGGGTTAACCTCTCTAAAATAGTCTTTCCCCAGCAAAATATTGGTTAATGACACATTAGGTGCGGAGAGAAAGAGGGTGAGGTTATGGATATATATATATATAAAATCAGATTTAATCTCGATTCTCCCCCTCCCCGCCATTTCTCTGGCATGAAATGCTTTAAGGTTACTGAATGCACTTTGCGCATAAATTCAATTTATGCTCTTTTTTTTGACGCTAGAAAAGTGTTAGAAACAGTTAAACGGAAAGGCTGTTGAAGACACGTTTGGGAGAAACGGGAGCGTTAACGGTAAAATAAAGTGGTTATTCGTTAATAGGATCCAGTCTGTTAAGGACTGGCGCTGTATCGTATAACTGGACCTGCATCTTCTTTCCGGTCACACTGATACTATAACGTTGCAGTGAATTATTAAGGCCAGCAGAGGCCATGTTTGAAACCCTATAGCCACCCCGCTAAATGATGGTACCTGGATGTGCTCTCCCACCCTGCAATACACACTTACAATGCTGCCAAAAGAAATAAACATGGATATTTCCAGGCTGATGTTGCTGTGCAATACAGACAAATAAATATATTAAATACATGTATTCATAGCGTTCCTGGCTTTCTAGTGTGGACTCTACAAAATGATTATAAATAAGATATACAGGTTGTGTATTTTCTGCTAACATGCAACAGGTTAAAATGTAATTTGTGTCACAAGACCGATTGTCCCCCCAGAGGTTTATAACCAGCAGACAAATACAAAATGTCCATACAATAGATGTATATATGTGTACATATGTATATAAATATTGTATATGTACTAGTAAGGAAACCTATTAACACTTACAGTGTATAGCTATATTGGTGTCTATATGGGCATATGTAAAAGTATAAATATCAATATATATCTACATACACCTACAAAAGTATATGTAAACACCTAGTTCTATAAACAGATTATTTATATGAATATATATTGTATTATATAAATATATATATACATATATATATATGATATTCAATATATACGCTATTCTGTGTTTTTCTAATCTAATGCAAAACATTATGTAACTGGACTTTGTCCTAAAAATACATTTAATATAAAACTCCAGCCAGATCTACATATCCCGATGTATAAAATGATTTCTTTCCTTCTGCCCGCCAGCACAATAGCCGATGGTCAGTGGCACACCGAATATGCCGTCATCCTTCATTCACAGGTGTATACATCAAATATTTATAAGCAAATTGGATAAATATATACACACCTTTATGTAACTATGTGACTACTACACATGGTCCTGTTTTATACATAACATGCACATCATGTTCTTACACTGTGATGTTTAGGGGGGAAATTAAACAGATCGTGTCTGTGTGTGTGTGTGTGTGTACCTTCATTCTGTAGCCACGTTCTGACCACAAAAGCCCATGTGGGGACGGGTACAAGAATGGGAATCCACCCGTAGTGGGGTAGGCTCTTATGATACCCCTTGTTAAAATAGCCCGTCATCAATAAAACCATTAAAATCAACTCATTATTCAATCAGAAAAGGTACATCGCTGTGCTCCGAGGCAGGCACATTGGATTTTGCAACATCGCAGCAGCCAGAGGCTACGTGCAGAGACTCCTCTTCTAACGGCCCAGGAAGTGCAGAGGCCAGGGAGAATCCCATGTGATGTAAAAGCCAAGATGATGCATCCATAGCCCCTTCCCGGGCGCCAAAGCGGAGAGATTAACAGGATGGAGCCGCGACTTCCAGACCTAAGCACTCAGAAAACTGCTTTCACATATTACTGGGGGTCTTCCGATAATTCCCCAAGCAGGCGCCTTATTACCCCCCCAACGCTTTAACACTAGGTTCTGGTAGGTGTGCTTTAGGAAAGTAAAAACAAATTATAATCCAGGGGGTTTTATCATAAAAGGATTTTTGTAGGCGCAAAAAAATATGATTTATTATATATATATATATATATATATATGCAATAAAAAGGTGTCATTTCCCAAAATGACAAAGTATTCCCAAATATGTTCTAGATTCAGAACAGGGGGGACCCCCCGTTATCGCTCTCGCCATCCTATGCAGAATGGGAATAGGTTACTTAAAGTATTAAACATGATATTTATGGGGTTGCTTTAGCAATGGTGGAACAGAATTATAGTTTTTGGAAGTTAATATTTAGAGACGTCTGAAAAATATTCAGTTGGTCTTTATTTTACATGTAAATTTTTTAATATTTTTTTCCAACTTCATTTTATTTGCAGTTTTCAAATGGGATACAGAAAATAAAAAGGCCAGCGTTTATAATACTAGTTAACTTGTTAGTAATCGGTGAAATTATGTTGCATGTCTCTCCTTTCAAATATTTATGTGATTTTTTTAAACCAATACAAGAAAAATAATCTAAGATGATCTGTAAAGGTTTTCCATGTAAAATCTCAATTTGAAATTTTTCATTTACTAATAAAAAAATAATAATAATAATACGGTCTTCTGTTAAATAATCTCTAGATTTGTTTCCCTACAGCATTCAGTGTATTTTTTTATCCCAATAATTCGTATTTCTAGATGTTACTCGAACAAAAAGGGCCTAGATTCCATTCCCCACCGCCCCTCAAGAGTTCTAGATATCTTGAATTAACACTTTCCAGCACGCTCAAACCCCACCAATGTGTGTGCGTCAAAAGGAGTGCTACTAGGCATGGCAAATGTATACAACAAAAGACAGGGGAGCCCAATGCTACATCCAATTGACAAAACATATATGGTAATAAGTATAAAGTTAAATATTTTAATAATAATATTTTCTTGGTCATTTAGTTAAACCCTTTGGCCAAAGCGTCATAAGCCTGCATACCAACGTCAAGGTATAACCAAATATGCAGGTCCTACACTACACTGTGAACCTTTCCTTTTACCTCTGTATGAGGCTAAACAACCACAGTGGGTCCTGTACGTACAGCAAAATGAAAAGACCTCCCAAGTTAAAAAGGGGGGAGGGGTGAGCTCTGGGAGGAGGGGCACCTACCTCCAAACAACGGTTGCCAGTCAGAAACTGAATTAACACACATTCCAAGCTCGCTCAAACCCCACAAAATATATATATATATGAAGAAAATATTATTGAAGTATTTAACTTTATACTAATTACCATATGTTTTGTCAATTGGATGTAGCATTGGGCTCCCCCGTCTTTTGTTGTATTCTAGATATCGTGCCCTCATTCTAGATGTCCCACATCCCACAACATTTCCAGAATACTCCTGAGCATAATGTTCTAGCTTTCTTTGCACTGAAATATTCACTACATACCCCCATGTAACAAGGATGTGCCTGCTAAAAAACATCTGACTCATTTGATATTTAGATTTCTAGAGTTGTCCCCCATGAGCATTTCTGAATTTCCATCATTTCTCATTTTCTTTGCAATAAAATTAACATCTCTGCCAGATCATTTTAGATTTTCAGGAAGAATGTTTTTGAATATTTAAACTCATCCCGCTAGATTAGGTTTCCTTTTTCATTCCAGTTTTAGCTTTTTTCCCCATTAAATAAGGTATGCAGAGACCACTTGTTTGGGAAAATGTCGGATGACCCCACTAATCTAGAGAAAAAAAAAAGCCAGATGTGAAGGACTAGTTTCCTGAACCCCTTAACCAGTGTCTGGACGCCCCGCTTCACACCACCACAATTCCTAAAGCAGCAATCCCGCCTGGGATCTTACCTGAAACAGGGGTCCCCCGACGCTGATACGCAGTCCCTCGTTGTCCAGGTACCCCCAATTTAATTTTTTTGTGAAGGTTGACCAAACAAAAATGGCAGCGCACTGCAAACATGAAAGGGTGGCAAACGGAAACCAGCAACGTCATGCTTTTCCGTTGGCCACCAGCGCAACACTGAAACCCAGAAGCCATATTGTTTCACCTATCGGCCCAACGGACCCATGGTCCATCACAGGCTTGAATAAGGGGTACCCGGAGATCGGGGGACAACCAATGAGCTTGGGAGACCTCATGATTCAGGTAATAAAAAAAAAAACTATTTGCAGGCGGGTTTGCTAATTTAAGCGATTCTTAACGAGCCCAAGAGAAGATTAAAGCGTTACTGTCAGCCGATACACGCGAGTGGAGGGGGAGGGGTTCCCAACCTGTCTTCTGGGTTAGGGGGGATTCCGAGGTCTCCCGTGCGAAGCTTGCGAGTCAGATCCTCAATTTGCAGTTGAACTGGAAGAAAGCAGGTTAGAAAAAAAACAAAAAAAAGGAACGGGAAAAAATTGTTACAAACCCAAAAAGGAGAAAAAAATTAAACCCAAACAATTACGCATCATTAATATACAGATCATCGGGAGAGAGAATGAGTTAACATTTCATTGGTTAACTGCAGCGAATGTAAGACTGGCAAAGGGTTAAATGGTGGCAGTGGGAAGTGGGGTTTGGTTAACCTGTTAAACATCTTTTATGGACGTTGTCCTGATACAACAACCTGTGCAGGGTCTAAAATGGCCTAACTGGGGTCAGCAACATGCTAAATCCCCTAAAAGAAGGGCCCCGAGACAGTGGGATCGCTAACTGAAAATGACATTCAGTCTGACCTTTAAAGGTAAAGTTTGCAAAGGGCTCTGGGACACTTAACGTCAGGCAAAAGTCCTATCCTTCAGAAACCGGCTTTGGTAAAGGTTTAACCCTTTTCTGACAGCACATTTGAAGTATGATTACGGCCTGCCAAGGTTTATCTCTACCTTCACTTGTTGGAGTAAGAAACCTTGTCGGTGCTAGTCCGTCCCATCACACACTGGGCTGGTCATTGAAGCAAGACTGCATTGCCAACGATTCTGGGAAGTTCAACAACATCTTTTTCCCCACGTTAAGGTCAGGGGTTGTAATTAGGACTAGCTCGTTACATATGGCATATGTTGCCAGAACAAGAAACCTATTATTCCTATTAAAGGGACAATTAACTTCCATCAATAGGGTCATGGGACCTTTTTTTGTTAATTTAGGTGAACCAAAGTATTTCACTTGAACTGTAATTACAACTAAAATTAATGTAGTTTAACACAAATAACTAATTAAATAAATACATAAAGCATTTATGTAAAATGTGAAACAAGCTACTATTGATTAATGCAATTGAGAAATACAAAATGTATTTCATTGGTAAGCAGTAATTCCCTTGTAATTGAATATAATTAATGTAATATTCACTGCAAAAAGAGTTTTAAAAAGTGTTTTTCATTGTATAACCCCATTTCTTTTACTGTAACCATCTATTGTTATAGCTGTGCCTAGGACATACTTGGAAAGGAGAGGTAACAATGTATTACTTTCTGGTAAAACATTTTTATAAATAAATTAAATTAAAACCCAACAATTATATTCATCAAATCGTCAAGTTAAAGTTGAATTTTAATATGGTATTAATGAATTTTAAGGTAAATTATATGTAACGGAACAAGTGATACATTCCATGAGCAAGAGTCTAATTAATCAAAGAAAAACATTTCAAATTGAATTAGTAAAAGTACATTACGTTTTATACTTGCAACAACCCATTAAAAAGGTCATGCAATGGGAGGAATTAATGAACGTAAAACCTACTACACGAAAGCGCCCGTTTAATTAACAAGTTTAACGTAACAGTAAACAAAATAAGGTTTACGTGCGCATTTCTGCAAAATAATCTTAAATACACAATGAATTGCAAGAATTTGAAATGAACACGTAAAATGAATTCCAATAGTCATTTTCAACGGCACAATGTCAAAATGCCAAAAGCAGCAAAAATTGGTCTTAAATTTTACTAAGTGTTAATAGCGACTTAATCTCCCGCAAAGTTTAACGAGTCAAGGGTTACGGACGGAGATAATTCAATTTATTAGACGCCGAGTCCAGGTGGAATTTGAGCGTTTTATAGAACAGGGCGTGTGAAGTCCGTTTCCTAAACACGCAAATTCAAAATTCATTTACTGAAACGGAATTAAAGCCGTTTCCTAAACCACATTAAAATCTTTGACAAAATGCAATTCCGTGAGATTTCAGAGCCCCGTTAATATAAAACGGTTTCATTAGCAGGTAAAAATAATTGAAAAACTGTATTAGGACATTCAAATACCCATTTAAAATCCTGTTCGTCTAAATACACATTTTTAATAAATGGGGACAGTAGGTGAAGGAGGTCGGGACAGTGTGAAGAGTGGAAATTACCTATATATGCTCTCTCCTGCTCACGACTGAGCCCGGGGGGGATTACAGTTGGCATCCCTGGGATGATGGTCTTCTGGTCGGGGGTCTCATCATTCCAGCGACTGCGCTTACGTTTCCGGGAGAAATCTGAGGGGACAGACAGGTGCTGATCACAGACAGTTCCCACACTTACAATAATTCAATGGTGATCAGGAAAAAGCAGAATATATGTTGCCTATATATGCAAGGTAACCCCTGCCTTACACACAGCAACATCTTAAATAATATCAATCTGATCATTTATAGTCATATACTGTATCCCAATGATGAAACCACAAGGGAGGAGGGGCGCGCAAGCGAGTATATATCTACAAAAACAGAAATGTCAGGCGCAACATCCAAAGTGACAACATATAGGACAGTGTGTTTGTGTATATCTATACAGGCAGTCCTCGGTTATCCGACACAATGCGTTACTCAAAATGGCGTTGGATAGCGAAACGTTGTAAAGCGAAACGCGTTTTCCCATAGGAACACTGTTTAAATGAAAGGTTCCTTTCCTGAAGGCATTTTTAACACTAAAATACCCCAAATATTGTACTCAGGCAATAAGATATGCAGCATACACATAAATTATATAGTGTATATACAGTATTATACATGTAATAACATAATAAATAATATATAGTATAATAATATATTATATATATGCTCTTCCGACACTTTGCAACGTTGTTTATGTGTATGTGTGTATTTCACATACACAAACAACGTTGCAAAGCGTCGTAAGAGCGTTGGATAAACCATTTTGGCGTTGTAAAAATGAATATAGGTATGCATTGCATAGCGTTGGATAAGCCATTCGTTGTAAAGCGAAGCCTTGTAAAACGAGGACTGCCTGTATATCTATCTATACACACACGCATACATACATATACCAGTGTGTATATACATATAGCAAATGGAAATTACTGTATGCTCATCTGCATGTCTTAGACAGGTCTGCAACCCCGCCTTTCACCATTATCATCCAGCACACAGCACTTCCACTGCAGCAAGGGATTCTGGGAAATGACATGCAAATGAGCACACAGTGCAACCTTTTGCTTCAAATCCATTTTGACATGGACCCCTATGAGCTTATGCTTGCTGCATTGCACAGCTTTTCAGCACAGCCTGGGTTAAGATGCATAGCCAGCAAACCCACCCACAGACAGCTGTTCCGACCTTAATGAATGGGTCTCCTCAGTGTGGGGTTGGTTATACTGGCTTTGCAAAATGGAGCAGGGATCGGTTTCACCACACTTAGTAAAGTTATGGTGGGTAAAAAAAGTGGCAAAAACCCTCCACAGTAAAGCATATAGCAAATGGAAATATTACTGTATGCTCATTTGCATGTCTCAGGCTGCGCTTATAGCGCCGGCGACGCGACGTTGCCCGAAAACAAATGTATTGCCGCCATCGCGTGCGCTTATAGTATGCGCGACAAGACAAAGCAACGGCAGCGACGCGAAATTTGGTAGCCAGTCAAATTTGATATTTCAGAGGTGGTCGCCACATGTGAGCCTCTGAACCAATCAATGACCTGGTCGCCCGCGACATCGCAGCAAAACGAATTACAACCTTCGCTAGCGGCGATGGATGACGTCACCCGTTGCGCGCACTATAAGCGCGGCCTTAGACAGGCATGCAACCCTGCCTTTCACCATTATCGTCCAGCACACCGCGCTGCCACTGCAGCAAGGGATTCTGGGAAATGACATGCACACGTATATATACATACACACACACACACACACACACACACACAGAGTAAAGAAGTCGGGCACACAACAGTAATAATGCAAGATATTACTAAACTGTACTATGCAGTAGGGCAGGGGTTCATAGGGCAGGGGTGCGCAAAGTGGGGGGCGCGGGCGGTTGCAGAGGCCCCGCGCTCTTCCCCAAGGCATTTCATTTAATGCAGTGGGATCGCGTGAGGCCTCTGTAACTCAACGGGATTCAGAAGCGTTAAAGCGCATCGTCATGGCAATGCAGCGCGGGACCACGTGACATGACCCGTCGCCATAGCAACACAGCAAGGGGTCACGGCGTGACGTCACATGACCCCGCTGCGTCATTGGACACAGGAAACCAAGGTGGGGGGGGCACAGCGTAAATAGTTTGCACACCCCTGTAGGGCACCGCAGGCGGTACAATAACCGTCCTGGCGCTCCGTGGCACCACGCTTCCACGCCCAGCGTCCCGCTCCCGGAGTAACGCCCCACTGGGTGGTCCAGACACAGAGCCAGGACAGTTATTGTACTGTTTGCCATGAGATATAGATCTACAGTGATCTATATCTATATACAGAAACAGCTTGAGAAAGGACCTTGTTAGACGGAAACGTTGATCTGGAGCATGCTGCTTGCCTGGTGTGTCATTAAGTTACTATTCTTCATTTGAGAGTGCTGCGGACGTGTGCGCACACACACACACACACCTTCCTATTCTCACTTCCATGTCCCACATTATACAGCAGAATGACATATACATCTATATAATCTGCCCAGCCCTTGCACCGATTATACATAACCATCACCGTACAATATCATTCTATATTAATACACAATGTCAGCCTCAACACACTACTACACAGTGCAAAGGTAGTGTGTATAGCATGTTTAATTATATACATTAAGTACACATACAATCCCCCTATGTACATATAGAGAAATAGTGTGTGTGTGTGTATACATGATATATACACACACACACACACACACACACACACACCAAAGTCAAATCGTATTAAAATATTCGATTGTAAGCTCTTCGGGACAGGGACTCCTATTCCTGTCAGATCTGAACCACTTCTTACCATGTTGTGCTATATAAATGTCACGTGTATTACTGCTGTGAGGCGCCATATAGAGATGTACATAAAAATATATACATATTTATGTGCTCAACACTTCTACATGTTATATACAGAACATGTACATAATCTTTATAACAAACCCTGGTAACGTATATAGTACACAGGTATACGTTCAATTAAATTAACACAAATGAGGCCTACTCCTCACCCATCACGTGTCCTCGCTCGGTGACGTCACTACGCACTTCCTCCTCCCTTTTTCTCCCACTTTGGGACGACTGAGCCCAAAGGTGCAGAGTACCGGCTTTTATAACCTAGGAGGCCCAGCCCCTTTGAAAGCAAAGACGACGGTGATTGGCGGGAATGGAGCAAAGGAAAAATATGATTGGATAAAGGCAGTGTCAGTCATAGAAGGGGGGCGGAAAAAGATGGTGATTGGAAGACTGTGATTGGGCAAGACGAGTGTCAGTGAAGGCAGAAGAAGGAGCACGCCTTAAAGCGCAGAGTGCGCTTGTTGATTGGTTGCAGGCCACAAGGGGACATAGGTGATTGGAGGAAATGGGTGCCAGTGTTGTTGAGACCAAGGCGGGAACAGTATAACCTGGTCACTACATTAAGCCGAGCTCTGGTTGGACATAATCTGCCGCCAATCAACGGCCACACCCACGTAGCTCGCCCAACAAGAGCGAGACCCGCTATGGACCGCCCTCTTCCTCCCACCGCCGCAGCACAGATTGGGCTTCGATGCCGTCGCTCAAATCCAGCCCCGGCGGCCATCTTGTGAGATTCCCTTGTCAAGAGCCTGTCTGCCCGGGAATAAAATGGCGGCCACGTTTATAGAATAAAGCAACGCAATTGAGGTGTTCATTAAATCTATGAATTAAGGTTATAATGACTCCATTGTGTTGTGACGGTGACTGTTTAACTCCACTCTGGTTACTAGCCTGTGAATATAGTAAAGTGGGTGCTTCAAAGTGTCCGGAATATATATCGTCCTTAATCAGTGATATAAATACATGCTCTGGAGTGATGCTCTATTATGGAGTGGGTCTGGATTAATAGCATGAGTGAATTACCAGTCAGTTGATAATAAAGTGCCTCCTGAAGTGAACCAGCAAGATGAAAATAAATCCACTTGTAGTTGACACATTGGAGTCAAACTAAATTAAGACTGGTATTGCATATACTTGTCTTGGCCCCCTGCAGACGCACTTACCAGAACTCCCTCCTACTGTCTCTGTACGTTCTCCCTACCTACCAATTAGATTGTAAGCTCCTCGGAGCAGGGACTCTTCTTCCTTAATGTTACTTTTATGTCTGAAGCACTTATTCCCTTGATCTGTTATTTATATTATCTGTTATTTATATTATCTGTTATTTATTTGATTACCATGTGTATTACTACTGTGAAGCGCTATGTACATTAATGGCGCTATATAAATAAAGACACACAATACACTTGTAAACATAGAAAAATAAAGCTAATTTCTTACCCACTCCTGAGCCTCCACGAGTCCCTGATGGCGTGTCCAGCCGCTGATGTGAAGATCCAACGCAAAAAAGAAGAGAACAGCCGCGCACTGCCAGGGAGCCAGGTGGTTAAAAATCAATACATTTATTAATCAAATAAGCATCACCCATGGGGTTAGTGCCACCCTCCTACGCGTTTCGTCTTCTGGGTAACGGCATGCAAATGAGCACACGTGACACCTTTTGCTTCAAATCCATTTCAACATAAATCCCTATAAGCTTATACCTGCCGTATTACACAGCTTTTCAGCACAGCCTGGGTTTGAGAAGTGCAGAGCCAGTAACCCTACTCAGACAGCAGTTTTGACCATTTGGGTCTCGTCAGTGGGAGTATGGTTACACCGGCTTTGCAATTTGAAGCTGGGAGATGCTTCAGCCACACATTGGGTTGAAAAAATAAAAACCCTCCACCGTATAGCGTACAGCAAATATTTGCTAAATAGGTACAATTGGCTGCCTGACGCGAGAGCAGAGGAGCGCTCCACTGCCTGCCTATTGTTGGATGCAGCTCGAAACCTTTAGCTAGTTCCAACAGTCTATAGATTAATAAGTGATTTGATAAATGATCAGTGGATCATAGGGTAGTCATCCTTATTTCTATTTTATGTATAATAGGATTGTAAGGCCTTCGGAGCAGGGACTACTTTTCCTAACTTTACTTTTATGTCTGATGTGCATATTGCCATTATGTCTCCTATTGTTTTCTCACGTGTGTTACTGCTGTGAAGCGCTATGTACATGGAGGGCACTATATACATAAAGATATACATACATTTAAATAACAAAAAACAAAAGTACAAGTGTTTTATCTTAATAACAATCTCGGACTAGAATAAATTGAAGGTAATATGGAACCCACATTGCAGGTCCTCACTGAGTGTAAGGTCCTATACCCCACAGTGACAGATCTACTAAAGTGTACCTATCTTCATGTGCCCACTGTTGGAGGGTATTTATTTATATTCAGCCTTTGTCTCCCCACTGTGGATGAAGCCTCCCCAATGATCTTGTAGGTACTGCATATACAGCCTCTTCAACATGTTGCTCCAACACGTTCTGATTTCATCCTCCCATCATACTTTCGGTCATCATTTTTGTCTTTTAGTATCCCTTGGATTCCAGTCGAGTAACATCGTTGTCCAACGATGGTCATTTCTTCTTGCGTTATGTCCGTCCCACCGCCATTTTAATTTCTTCACCTGTAATGATATAGTTACATAGTGTCAGGATCGGGGCTAAGCTCCGTCCCCTGGACGCGTCACGCGGCGTCATGGCGGACACGCGTAAGGCTCTGCCCGAGCCACACTGCTGGGAGGCAGAACTCTGGAGGGACGGACTTCAAGCTCTGCTACCGCAACGCAAACTTGAGGGACAGGTTCCGATGACACGGGCGGCACGCGTCGCATGCTACCTGCTCGCACACGCCTCGCCTTAAGTAATAATGATAAGATCAATCTCAGCTGTTCCTCACCTGCTGCACATTCCGTTACCTCCTATCAGCACACAGCTTATGTGTAATGACCTCCCTCCCTGCAGTCTTTCCATTGGCTCTCATTCCTTCATATGCTCAGTCAGCCCCTAGGCAATTGGCTGAGCATAAACTTCTGTTTATGTACCTGTGCTTGCTACTATCTGTTCGTTGCTGTTCCTTGCCTTGTCCTTTCGTTGTGACCTCGGCTCGTACCTGGATCTCAGCCTTCTCGAACCCCTGAACCTCGGCTTGCTTCTGGATTCCTGCTCTCTCCTTGACCTCAGCTATGGATTACGACTACTCTCCACTCTCCAATCCCGGACTACGGCAAGTACCTTGACCTACCCGAACTCTCCTACCCTGACCCGGCTACACGACCCTGACGCTGCAATCCGGACCTGGTCTCACAGCCACCCAATGGCAAGTTTGCCAGGAGTTCCTGCAATCGGGCAAAGGGCTTCACGGTATGCTAATGGTCATGCGCTAACTTCACACTTAACCCGCTTAGCATACCCGACCAAGCCCCCTTGCACAGCGCCAGCAAGTCTACCTTTCTCCAGGATGCCCGAACATCTGCTAGGCAGACAGTTTACATATAGTTCCTGACAGTTAGCACTTTACCCAGGTCAGTGTCTTTTGAAGCCACAGACTTTTGCAGACACTCTAGCGCAGGGGGTCTCAGAAGTCCTGACTGACATTATACATGTCTCATCCCTGACCACACATGACAATGATGAATGCTTAATGTATCCGCTGTCCTTCCTGACTGAAATGCAAATGTACCTGTTCCTATAACTTTAAAGTATTCAACTCCCAGTATTTATACCTTTAAATAAATGTTACAGTTCTGATAACTATACTATATGTCTACCCCCTAGCACTCTGCACACCAAAAATTAGAAAGCTAGAACGTTCCTATCCAAAGTTAGCTGCTTAATTGGGTGAGCGCTATGATGCTGTTTGTGGTTAAACTTTTCCTCTGTCTGCAGTTTAAGGTCGGATGCAATGTTGCAATCCCCGACCGCAATCGATAACCGCAGACGTACTTTACCAATTGACCTTAATTGAATGGGGAAACCACATTATACAATGTTGCAATCCGGCGTCTTTCCCTGACCGCAGACCACATAACCGATTTAACTTGCGGTTAAGGCTTTCCTTGCTTCTCTGCGGTTATACCGTGCTAGTGTTTTAATGCCGGGGGCGCGACCACATAACCACAGACACGCTTATTCAATTAACCCTTTAAACAGCACTAGAGGTCCCTTATTCCAAGCGGGCGTATTTTAAACACATTAATGCACATCACTAGGACTGTAGTCAGCCCTGGGCTGCAGAACTGACACTCTGCAGTTACTTTAACTGACTCAGGGAACCTTGTCACATAATCTATACTTATGTGCCCCTTATACCTGACGGGATACACACAGACTGTTCTCACGTAATTACAGGGTTGCCGGCATCACTGGGCTGCAGAGCTGACACTCTACCTTTACCCACTATAACTCAGAGGACACAGTTTCATGGTTTATACAGTTGTTACATGATATGAATCTCATTCCCTTATTCCTGGGGAAGAGACACAGGCATTTCACATACATTTACAGGATTATTACCTTGGTTTGGTTGCAGCGCTGACACTCTACAATCCCTAACCTGGTTCAGGGGTACCCAGCCAGGCATAATACCTTTATTAATGGCCCGGGGACCCCTTCACCGTCACAGTGGGTCGACTATTAAACACACACGCCGGTATGTTGAACAAAGTGGAGAAATACTCGTCTCAAAATGACCAACGAATGGAACTGCTCCTATGCTCAGTGCAAACCATTAGTGACCAGATCATCTGTGACCCCCCTTCACACTGCTGCACAAGCAGCGGCTGCCCTCACTCCCATTCCGTTGACCCCGGCTTTGGAGCCACGACTACCTACCCCCAACCGTTATGGAGGTGACCCTTTGAGCTGTCGGGGATTTTTGAATCAATGTTCTATTCACTTTGAACGGTTGCCATCCCACTTTCTTTCTCAATGCTCTAAGGTGGCATACATCATATCACGACTGACGGACGATGCTCTGGCATGGGCCTCACCCATCTGGGAACAGAGAACGGATCTTACCTGCGATATTAACCGCTTCACCAAGGAATTCCGGACAGTATTCGATCCCAGGATGACCCCATGACGCAAGGTAACCGCCGCCTCATCTCTCAAATGTTTCTTAGGGTAACCGTTCTGTGGCTCGGTACGCGGTCGAGTTTCGCACCATAGCTGCCAAGACCAGCTGAAATGACGAGGCCTTGACTGCAGCTTTCTGGCAAGGGTTGTCCGAAAACCTCAAGGATGATTTGGCTGCACAAGAACGTCCCACTGAATTAGAAGACCTCGTGGCTCTGTGCATACGAATGGACAAACAACTTCAAGAGAGAAGGACAGAGAGAGCGACGCCAGCAAGGTATGCAATCACTCCTTACTCGTCCTGCAGGAGTCTTGGATCCTTCTTCTCCGGCCGTAGAGGAACCTATGCAGCTGGGAAGTACCCGCTTATCAGCTGGCGAGAAACAGCGCAGACGTCGCATGGTCTCTGTCTTTACTGTGGTAATACCTGACACCTAGTGAGCGCCTGCCCACTTAAGTCGGGAAACGCCAAAGCCCAGTGAAAGCCGAGAGGATCACGCTGGGAACCTTATCTTCATCTCCTCCCAAACTCTCAACCAGGATTTTTGTCCCCATCATCTTATCCGGAGACACCTTCAGGACCACTACACGGGCCTTTTTGGATTCCGGGTCAGGAGGGAACTTCATCGACAAGGGGTTCGCCGAAAGGAACAAGATTCCCTTAATATACAAGGATTGTCCCATAGGGCTTGAAGCCATAGACGGTCGTCCTTTACAACCCGCCTTTATATCCTTGCAAACCATAGCTATCTCCTTACTGGTCGGCGAAGACCATTCTGAGAGGATTCAACTGGATACTATTCATACGCCGTCAATAGACGTCATTCTAGGTCTACATTGGCTCCAGTTACACAACCCTCGCATTGACTGGACGGAGTCGCTGCCTCTTCACTGGAGTCCCAGTGTCAAGATAAGTGTTTGATCTCTTTCAAAGGTCTAGCAGGGGTATCTCTACCAGAACAGGCTAAACTACCGGATATCTACAAAGAATTTCGGGACGTCTTTGATAAGGCCCAAGCCGAGCAACTTCCACCTCATCGGGCTTTTGACTGTCCTATCGATCTCCTGCCAGGCGCCATTCCTCTGCGAGGATGCTCTTATCCGCCGTCTCCTCCTGAAACCAAGGCCATGAAGGAGTTTATCCAAGAAAACCTTCATAGGGGTTTCATTCGTAAATCCTCATCAGGTGCAGGGTTTTTCTTCGTGAAAAAGAAGGATGGTTCACTCAGGCCCTGCATCGACTACTGCGGACTCAACAAGGTAACGATTAAGAAATCGGTATCCACCGACATCGATTTCGGAGCAGTTTGACAGACTACAGGGCGCCACCATCTTCACCAAGTTGGATCTGCGAGGAGCTTACAACTTGGTAAGAATTCGTCAAGGAGATGAGTGAAAGACGACTTTTAACACTCGGGTTGGACACTATGAGTACCGGTGATGCCCTTTGGACTCTGCAACGCACCCGCGGTGTTTCAGGACTTTGTCAATGAGATCTTCAGGGATCTTCTCCATCAATACGTGATTGTTTACTTGGATGACATCTTGATCTTTTCTAAAACTGTACAGGAACATCCGTCAGAGGGGCGCCTATTCACAGCATCTACTTTTCATAGGAAAGTAATGGAATAGGGTCACGCATCCAAAAGTTCTGGTCATCCAGGCACAAGGAGGACGATCAACCTTCTGGAACGGACCTTCTGGTGGCCAGGAATGTGCAAAGATATAAAGAACTTTGTCTCCGCATGTGCCACTTGCGCTCAGAACAAAACGCCTCGCAATAGACCGTCGGGTCTTCTTCAACCTCACCTGATTCCGGATCGTCCATGGACTCATCTTTCCATGGACTTCATCATAGAACTGCCTATATCTAAGGAGATAGATACTATTTTGGTGATGGTTGACCGCTTCTCTAAGCAGGCTCACTTTATTCCGCTTAAGGGTCTACCCAACACTCTCAGACGATCAGAAATTTTCATCAGTGAGTTCTTTCGGCTTCATGGAACACCTCAAGTCATCGTCTCGGACAGTAGATCACAGTTCATTTCTAAATTCTGGAGGGCCTTCTGTCTACAACTGGACATTGCCCTTCACTTTTTTTCCGGCTTCCATGCTCAAACCAATGGTCAAACCGAACGGACCAATCAATCCCTCAAGCAGTTCATTCGCTGTTTCATTTCGGATGCTCAGGACAATTGGACGGACCTTCTGCCATGGGCTGAATTTTCCCATAACAATTTACGAAACAAATCCACCCAAGAATCTCCCTTCTTCACCAACTAGGGATTTCATCCTTCAACTCTTCCTCCCACAGTCCTCAAATCTGGAAGGGGAGATGTGAGGGAAGGAAGAGGGAGATGTGAGAGGGGAGATGTAAGAAGGAATTTGGAGATGTGAGAGAAGGAAGAGGGAAATGTGAGAAGGGGGGAAAGATGTGAGCAGAGGGGAAGTGAGTGAAGATGGGGATGTTAGAGGAGGGGGGGGTGAGAAAGGAGAGGCAGAGCCAATGTGAGAGAAGGGGGAATGTGAGTGAGGGTGGGTATGAGAAGGAAGAGAGGGGGAGTGGGTGGGGGGGGGGGACTTCCAGGGCTGCTGACAGGGGTGAGTGGACCACCCATGGTCGACAGATAAGACATGGCCTTCCCCTCGTTCAACAACCCGGGAGACGGGGGGGAGCAGACTTTAATCTTGTGGAAACCTGTCAGCGCGCACACACACAAACACGCAAAATTACACACTGATGCACATTTGTACACACACACACACATGCACTGACTCAGTGTACACACACACACAAATTCATACAATTACACAGTGACTCACATGCACCCAATTATAGATTGATGCACATTCATACACACAATTACAGGCTGACGCACACGCACTAACGTATTCTTACAAACACACAATTACACACTGTTGCCGCTGACGATTGGTGTAAACACACACTTACAGACTGATACACATTGTACACGCAAATTATACAGATCACAAATTGTACCCACACACACAAATTATACATACCACAATTGTACACACACAGACACACATTATCCATAACTAAAGTCCAAATCGAGCACATACAATGATCCAGTCTGACACAGTCACACACACGGACCTGAGGAAGGGATAACTTTGTGCTACACATTTAAATACAAATAAAATGGTCTGCGGATCCTTTGATCATTTGGGAGTGTGGCCATCTCCCCTTCTCTTCACTACTGTGATATTGTGTTGTGGGGGAATGCCAGCACAAAGGCACAAAGCCCCGTTCAATACCTTAATGAAATCATATCGGAGTAACGGGAGTACAGAGCAAGTACTTGTAATTTACATACTTACACACACAATTATACAAGTTGACGCACATTCACACTCGCACACATGCACTGACTCGCATTCCCCCAGACACAATTATACACTGACGCACAAAATAATACACACTGACGCATACACATGCACACAAATTTACACACATGCGCGTTCACCCACGCACAGAATTATACACCAGGACACATTTACAAGCGCACACAATTATACATGCATTAATACACACAATTATACATACTGACACATTCATACATCACGATATGTGTTTAATTTGCCAAAAAAACACTTTATTCTTTACCGAGTAACAAAAATAAAAACTCTTTCAAGTGACGTCGACTGTCTTACACTCTCTCTCCTCCGTGTGTCTCGCTCTCTCTGCCCCGCGTCTCTCCCTTTACCCTACTCCTCCCCCCCACCGTGTCGCTCTCTCCTCTTCCCCCCCACCCGTCCCTCTCCTCTCTCCCCCCCCCCCCTCCCTCCCTCCCCCCGCTCCCCCCCACCTCTCTCTCACACCCCCTTGCGCTGCCTCTTCAGATATCCCAGGTTGTAGTCGCGTACGCCGGACCCCCGGACCCTCTTCGGCTGCACTTGTGACTGAGCTGTGAGCTGCAGTTTTATCGCGCTGGAGTTGACTTTTCCCGACACCAGCAGTTCCTTCATCCCCCTCATCTTCTGACTCTGGAAGGTGAGCGTTAGCACTCGTGCAAGCTCTGCCTCCTCCCCCTGCTCATGCGAGGGTCCCCGGTAAGGAAGGGGAGCGGGGGTCTCCTCGGGCTTGGACTCCCGCCGGGGCCCCCTTCTCCTGGTGTCGTCGGGGTCATCGTCCTCGTGAGAAAGATCTGAGCTCGCTAGTGTCACCTGCTGCCGGACCTGCGTGCGAGAGAAGGGATCATGCGTGACACGCGACACGAGCTCTTGCACGCTTCAGGATACGAGTTCAGCCGCACACATGACTTGTGTTGCACACTTTTGCTGCACTACGTGCCCTTGCACGATACACACATTCTCGCACACTTCTCTCACACGCCACCAACTCTCACTTCCCTCCCCTTGTATGGGATTGTTGCACACAGCAGTGAAAGCCCCACTTACTGTACGTGCTACGGCTGCCCACTTCAAATACCGCACAAGGCTCTGCACGTTTAGATCTCCACATCACACAAGCTACATATTCTCACAGACATTAAACCCTTGCACTCGCCCCCGCTGTGTCTCTATATTATTACATGGCCTTGGCAACACTTCAGTCTATGTGCTACATCCACCGTTTGCACGCTTTCCATTTCTATGCTCAGCTTACACGCTTCCTTTTTCCATGCAGGGCAGCACTAATCCTCCAGCAGACACGTATCCCCCAGATCATGAATTCTTTTACTCTCTCTCCCCTCGCTCGCTCGCACAGCCTCCCCTCGCTCGCTCGCACAGCCTCCCCTCGCTCGCTCGCACAGCCTCCCCTCGCTCGCTCGCACAGCCTCCCCTCGCTCGCTCGCACAGCCTCCCCTCGCTCGCTCGCACAGCCTCCCCTCGCTCGCTCGCAC
>WSYH01011144.1:0-18509 GCA_036426205.1 Ascaphus truei
TTTTCTAACCTGACGTGGTGAAATGTTTTAATCTTTCTGTTGTAACCCTCCACCTCCAGGTCTTTGATCCGTATAAATCCTTTTTGTTTCCAAATTGACGCATCTCCCCCTAGCAGGCCCGGAGCGAACGTGGGATTGTTCCAGATTGGGGACATTGAGGAATTTATTGTCGGTGTGATCCAAGAGGAATCAAAAAAGATTCCCCAAAGTTAAGCACTCAATGCCGGAACATATTACTCTGGATGACAATTATCCAACAGGAAAATTACCTGTATTGACTGTATAGGGACTAGATAGCCCTAGTAGTACCACAAAGTCCGAAGAAAAATAATAAAGTTTTATTCAAGTTATTACTTATTAAAAACACATACACATCATTCAAAACTTGTTAAAAAAAAACCCAGTTCAAAGGTGGCTGGAGTGATCAGTATCCAAATTGGATTTCCTCTATTAATATAGTCCTGCTGACTCACATACATCCGTATCGGTATTTTCTATTAAGAACCGAAATAGTATAGTGATCTTGTGGAGGGTGTTGGCTGTTAGAAACTGATTGGTATCAGACAATATATATATATATATGAGCTATGTTTATCTTCACACTGAGAGTTGTCTCATTGATGTTGCTATATATCACAGTGTGTGCTAGTATAGCAACATGCTCTTAAACACATAAGCCATATATAAATGTTATTCAATAGCACATAGGTAAACGGACAGACTGTATTTGTAGTCGCAGGGATGGACCAAATGTTCGCAGTTGATATTGCACTCGGTCAGTGTCTAGACCAGGCAATGTTAATACATTGTGTGCATACACTTATATAAATCTGGTTTGTGTAAACGGAGCCGTGCGGTATGTCTGTAAGGAGGCTACGTGATCACAGCGGATCTTAAGTACAACCAGTGTGCGCAGTTGTAAACACACTCAGTCTATGTTAAGGCCAAACAATATAAGTCCGTGCCCTGTGGCCATCAGCTAGTTCCGTGATCACGGCGGATCATGGACTGATATTTATCAGGGCCCCGCTGCAGATACAAGCCTGTCTTCCCTCGATCACTGGATGCTGAAGAAGCGTAGCCATACGTGAAACGGTCGTCGGGAATTGACGTCAGCAGCTGACGTCATCAGAGGTGGCAGCATCCAGTGATCGAGGGAAGACAGGCTTGCTTACTTTAGCAACTTAACTATATAACTAGAAACTATACAACCTCTCCATCCCTAATCTCTAATCCCCCATAAGCGACTAAGACTAATAAATCTGAGCGTATGAGCCTTTAGTCTATACCCTGTAACTTAACTAGCTATATTTACCAACTTAACTACAACTGTGCTCAACGCCGTGTAACCTTCCTTGTTTCTTAGTCCGTGTGTTTCCTATGATGAGGTTCAAGGGAGAGTGGACCCATGGCTGCTACCCCCGTGTCCCCCCCCTCGTGCTCTCCCCCCATGTCCCCCCTCACACACCCCCTACGCCGCCCCCCCTCTGTACCCTCCCCACCCACAGCCCCCCTCTACACCCCCCATGTCCCGATCGTAGTCTTCCTCCTGGGCAGGACATGCTGTGTTCCGTGACTTTAACACAGCCCGTGTGGGACAGACGGAAGTCTCGCGAGATGATGACGCGACCCCGTCTTGTCCGGATGCCGTCACCCCCACCGCCCGCGAAAGTCAGAGCAGTTCCCGCTCTTTTCGGGGAAGGAGCGGGACAAGATGGCCGCCGTCCCAAAATCACGTGCGGATCAGCTCCTCACCCGGGGAACCCCGCAGGCCCATATAGCACAGAGGCAGGTCCATTTGGGTCTCGGTAAAGCCCCATATCGATCGAAGGGCAGGTAAGGGGAACATACAGCGTACCAGGAATCCGGCAGAGATATAGAGAGAAGCGCAGCTAGGAGCAAAGCTAGGAGGCATATTTAGAAGTATAATTAGAAAGCATAGCTACGAGCAAATTCAGGGGGCATATTTAGAAGTATAATTAGAAAGCACAGCTAGAGGGAACAGTTAAAAGGTATAGCTACATGCATAGTTAGGAGGCATAGTTAGGAGGCATAGTTAGGAGGCATAGTTAGGAGGCATAGTTAGGAGGCATAGTTAGGAGGCATAGTTAGGAGGCATAGTTAGGAGGCATAGTTAGAGGCTGCGTCTCCACATCTCTGTATCTTCTTTGGAAGCGGCAAGGTTCATCTCTCAAGGGGAGGACATCAATTGGGGCTCGCCGCCGTTCTCTCCTCCGCATCAGGTCGGTTAGCCCCCACTCTGCTCCATGTCAGTGTGGGCGATCTTCTCTCCTCTCCTGCTGACCTGGGGGATCACCGAGTCGCTCCGCCTGCGCCTAGTCTGCTCAGGAAGCCATCGCATCTGTGTCTGATAGTGCGGGCTGTGCAGGGGACTCCATCTTATCTGCCGGTGCTGCATGTGCTGCTTCTCCTCTTTTGAAATATGTAGACACTGGTTGCGTTTTTCTGCGAGTTACTTTGTCCGTCGCCATCACCGTATGTTCAATGGTGTTTTGCACTCGAAATTGCTGTGATATTCGCGCTGCTATTGAAGTTATTTAATTATTTAGCGCTGGTGAGAGTGGCGCTCAGAGACTAAGCTGCCGTTCACCTCACCGTCGTGGCCACGCCCCCATTTTTTAACAAATTACGAAAAAATAATGTATTTTCCTATTGAACAGATTCTCATTGTGCAGAATACGATTACAATAAATTTCATGCCGTTATGACGAATAATTTTTCGGCAGTGCCCGTCCCCGGGTAACGGTAGAGGAAACACTTCAGTGACAAACACTCCCCTATTCACAGGTCCCGTAGCTAAATAAGACGTGCTTCATTTCCAACGTAATAAAGCCAAACCAAATCTTTGCTGTAAGCATGGGTACGATTGTGCATTTCTTTATAAACTCTTAGTGGCTCTGTGAGATATGCCAAGAGATGGATAAGATGCCGGTGTGAGAAGTACAGCTCAAAGCGGTGCAGCTGGTTTAGCTCACACTGTGAGAGCTGCTGCCAGGATAACACAGGTTGTTGGTTCTAATGCTGTTGGGCCTGACACCAGTACCCCATTCCGCACAAGGTGCCTTAGATGTCAACTCAATATAGTTCTTATGGAAATACTTTTAGGAAGGGTGATGAGATGTGAGTCATTTAAATATACTTTACATATCTCATTAGCATATCTCCCAGGGTACCTCAGGTGTGCTCCTTTCTGAGCACAAGGATCTCCTGTGCCGTTAATCCGTGGAACAGATGCCGGCTGCTCCACCCATCTTTATTGCTGACTGGAAATCTAACACAGAGTAACGTTGCAGGGGACACTGGCTGCACACACACACACAGTCACACTGTCACACACACACACACACTGCACCCATCTATCTCCGTTTGTTACTTACCAGTGCGGTCGCCGGTGTGAATATCCCTCACTTCCGTTTGCCAGTGAGAATCGAAGCATGGAACCTCCCCTCGTTCAATCATAGATAAAACCTCACGTTTCACCATCGGCAGACCTGTATATACGAACATGACACGGCGTTACAATGCCTCTACTATAATGGGATAGGCCGTGAGAGCGTCACATGGGATAGGCCGTGAGAGCATCACATGGGATAGGCCGTGAGAGCGTCACATGGGATAGGCCGTGAGAGCGTCACATGGGATAGGCCGTGAGAGCGTCACATGGGATAGGCCGTGAGAGCGTCACATGGGATAGGCCGTGAGAACATCACATGGGATAGGCCGTGAGAGCGTCACATGGGCCGTCCGATTCAACATGTAAAAAAGAAACTGGTGAGGTCTAAAGAGCCGGTGAAAGCTTGGCCTACGAAGGATGACCAGGTTTGTCCATTAAAAGGATCGCGGCATTGATCTCTTAAATAAGACAGAACGGAGAATCAGGGATGTACCAAGTGTCTACAAACAGGTACACAGGCATGCACCGTGTCATTCCGTGTAACTGTATGAGGGTGCTTTGCTCTCCTTGCACCTGTGAGCGTTTTGGGGAGCGGTATAGGAGAGTCAAGGGAGAGACTGGCGCAGTTCCTCGCTAATAAATACATCTATTAGCAATGGTGTATTATATACCTTTTTCTATAGGAATATTGGTATTTGTGATTATAAAATCATCTTTATGTGCCATGTATAGGGATCTTATGTGAGCGCTTTACCTCGCATACCAGGTTATTGATCAATAAATAAATCTGCCGGGTGTAAGGTGGTGTTGGGAGAGTTGCACATTGGGCCGTGTTGCTTGGCAGGCATGAAGCACTCATGGGGGGGGGAGAGACAAAATAAACTTTAATCACAATTACATCCCTGGTACCCCACCTGTCTTGTGATTTCCACCCAGATACAACGAATGTTGATGATTATTAACGGAGGGTCTCAAACAAGATGTCGGCCCCCCTTTCCATGCTAGAGGCTCCACCCCTCCTTGTGCTACCCTAACACTAGGAGTTTAAGGGGGTTACTATACAGGACCACTGCCTATACACATAAGTAAAGAAAGTTAAAAGGTCCAGGACTTCTAAAAGTGCCAGGATACTAAGGCACTGTGACAATGTGTCCTGACTAACTCACACTGAGGAATCTTCACATCTTACATAGGAACACGGGTTTATCCCCATGGGTGTCCAATAACTGGACTGTAACCGAGGCAAGAGAAATGGCTCCAAGTCAGAGGGTCTCTCTCCGTAGGAGAGTAGGCAAAGAAAATTCCCCAATTGTGTGCACTCGCTAAACTATCTGATGGACTGCCAATGTAGGAAGCCAAGGATTAATGAACTGGTGGATAGCCAGAGTGGGTTGGGTGTAACAAGGGAGAATAGTGTTACAACCTTTGTGGATGGGCCCATTCCATCCTCAAGAACTGCTTCAACTCAGTGACATTTGAGGACTTCCTTGCATGGACAACTCACTTCAGGTCCTGCCACAACATTTCGATGGGTTTTAGGTCTGGACTTTGACTAGGCCATTCTAAAACATGGTTGTGTCAATGGCAAGCCATCCAGGTCCTGAGGCAACAAAGCAGCCCCAAATCATCACACTCCCACCACCATGCTTTACGGTTGGGATGAGGTTCTTCTGTCCGAACGCAGTGTTCGGTTTTCACCAAACATAACGTTTCTCATTAAGGCCAAAAAGTTCTACCGTTGACTCGTCTGTCATCTGTGATTTACTGGATGGTTTGCGGTTTGTTCTTGGAGATATTTTGGTAGGACGACCGCTCCTGAGTAGAGTGACTATGGTCTTGGACTTTCTCTGTTTGACAGTGGATTGGTGGGGCCCCAAATCCTTAGAAATGGTTTTGTAACTCTTTTTAGACTGATGAGTGTAGAGGGAGAAAGGGGGTGGCCCGGTATTAAAGGGGTTGCACCCCATTTGGCCACCCCTGACCGCACCAGGGAGACAAGGGGTTAACTGGACTGAGGTCCAGAAATGTGATTTAACCCTTGTTATGACCTGTAAATGTATTTTCCCCTGTTCCCCTGTTCCCCTGTTCCATTGTAATGTCTGTGTTAATCAGTGTCTGCATCACACACACACTAGAATCCATCCGGGAGCACAAGGGTTAATAGTTCTTTAATGATTATAGCTCTTTGTGTAGTTTTCCCGCCTTTTCAGGCACCATTTTGCAGGTCCCCATTGGCCGCCATTAGGGCTCAATGCATTCCAATGGAGAATTGTGCTGTTTTAGTCCTGTTTCCTGTAAAGACCAGCAGGTGGCGTCCGAGAGGGAGAGCGGCGGTTTCCCATTGAAAGTCAATGGGCCCATTGACTTCAATGGAGATTCCTCGAGGTACCCTTTCGAAGAACGGGTTCGCTGCCGTCCAGACCGCAAACCGCAAAGCGGATACAATGTCCTTTAAAAGAGCTAAAATCACTTGAGTCAAGTTCAACGTCAATTAGCGTGGGAATAAACAGTTCTAGAGCACCTAGGAATAAAATTCTTTTTGCCCCTAGTTCCTGGGCTTCCCCCCACTCGACCACCACCGGGTCCCCGAATCCTGGACCCCCGATAAGAGTCGAACCAGATAGAGCGGGTCGCGCCATAGGCTTTGCCGGCGGCAGCAAAAACAGCTCTGAAAAACGACTAAGTGGAAAAAGCTGAAATTTGGTACTCCATATCTCCGGTTCCGGAGAGCTCAGCGGATCAAGGTTTGGGGTATCTGTAGCCACTGCTCCGGCATCACTGCAGAACCATCCTTGACCCGCCTGGACCAACCCGACGGATATGACCCAACCTTGAAGGTCGGCACTTTCCCATAGACTTCAATGAGCAGAAAAACCCCATTGACTTCATGGCGGCCGATTTACCATTGAAAGTCTATGGCGGAGCTGCCCGTTGTTTTCAATGGGGATTTAGTGAAAAGCTGAGATTTCTTTTTTAGCGGATTTTGTATTATAAGTAAAAATAGTTAAATGTTGATTTGTGTAATCTTCCGGCTCCGAGGTCATCAGCAAGTCGCTTTTTGGACCTATGGTGTCCCAGTATCTGCATAGAACCTGGGAAGATTTGGACCTGCTAGAACCCAATACGTCTATGTTTTATGCTTAATACTGTATTCTGGTATAGCTATAATTCCAGAGAAATTCTCTTTGGCCATAATGTAACAGATGGCCCTAGAGGCGACCGAATGTCTAGGACTTATATTGTTCAAGAGTTTTGTGTCACCCTCACTGTTTATTTGCGGCTCAAAACAGAGCAGTTTTTAAGTGTTCCCATTTACACCTTCCACAAAGGTTTCCTGCCAGAAAGCGCCAAATGGGTAGACTGGCTGCTTCCATTTGCATATGTGAGGCTACAGAAATGAGACCCCAGAGTTCTACTCGCCTGTGCCAGCTAGCAGGGGGCCTGTGTTGAAATGTGTAGAAAGTTGGCTGGAGGTAATTGAAACCAATCACAGGTGCTTAAGGTTAAGAATAGAGGGACAAAAGATATATAAACTGCTGTTCCCTATATTCCTTTGTTAGTCTTCATGTAATTCTTGATGCGCATGCTGCAAAGGCTTCCATGTTGTCCATGTTCTGCATGTGTCCTGCCAATTGCTGCGTGATTCAACGTGAAATATGGGAGAAGTGGCCCGTCTGTATCCTGATGGCCTTCTGTCCTAAATCTTTAAGTACAGATGTCTTATTTTGCTGTTATTTGTACACTGTTTGTGTTCACCTCCTAAGGAATAAAATACAATTTTTCTATCTAAGTCTCGTCCAGCTTCAACGCACGGTATATATATATTTATATATAGTTTTGGTGTAAATTACAGCCGGTCATAAGCTACCCGTGACAATGAGCATCAATACCTCAGATATTTCGTTTGATCCTGGCATGACGTTTTTCCACACACCTATATGGTGAAGAACCAAACCCACAAGTTTCTCATCTTATATAGGGTGGGCCTCCCACACTCACACTTGAAGATCCACCTAATTCCCTTCATTTAGCTGACAACCCCAGGGTTCAACTAACGTTGCCAACATACCCTGACTCTTAATTACTCAGTGTTTGCCTAATTCATACTCATTTTACTTCGAGACCATGGAATGGTTAATATAACGCTATTCGATACTTAGAAGAGAACTTTTTTGATTCAAGGTTATCTATGGAAAAAACTGTGTTACACAATTCGAATGGTTCCTACTGGTTACAACCCAACACCGGGGGCCTGGCTATCCACGGGCATACTCCACGGGCTATCCACGGCTATCCACAGGCCTGGCTAGCCACCATTCATTATCCCAACTTCCTACACTGGAAGTTCATCTTTAGAGGGCCCTCTAGATATTGTCCCTGATCTAAGTGAGAGAGAGCGCATCAACGGGGTACCAGGGAATAAACGCAGACCCAGGATCGTTAACCATACTTAAGGTGGGGGGGGATCTGGTTTATACTGCGATACCGACCATCTCAGATTTCCATACAGCCTATACGTGGTGCCAAACAATGGATTGCAGTGGGGCCCTACTGCTGTATATCCTATGTGAGTAGTGGTTACACAACCGGGAGGTATAGAATCCCTCATTCAGCCATGCGGACTCGGAGTGGAAGATCGTAATCCAGCGACATTCTCGCTGGGGAACAACCTATCCCAATCACCTTTCCTAGGACCTGTTTGTGAAGTGGTCTAGACCAAAAAACCTTAGACCTTTGAGATCCCACCGTTGTGGGCATCATTCATTTGTCTACAGGAGTTGGTCCTTTACTATGCGTACCGAGTCACATGTTCCAAAACCTGGAGTCTGATTGGCGTCGGGTCCTCTCCACGTATTTAACCCAGCAGTTGCATGCGGCCATATAAAGAGCGCCCCACCTCCTCTCCTCACCCAGAAAGCTGCCCGCCCTCCCCTCCTCGCCCAGGCCGCCCCGCCCCCACCTCCCCCAAGCTGCCCTCCTCCCCTTACCCAACCACCCCCACCTCTCCCACAAGTCTGCTGCGGCACCGTCCTCTCCCCCAGATAGCATCCCTCCTCCCCTTACCAAAGCCCCCCCAACCTCTCCCACAGAGCTGGCCGCCCCTCCTGCTCCTCCCCCAGAGAACGGCCTCTCCTCCCCCTTACCAACAGCGCCCACCCACCTCTCTCCCAGATGGCTAACCAGCCTCCTCTCCTCCCCAGAGAGCTGCCCCTCCCCTTACCCAAAGCACCCCCCACCTCTCCCAGAAAGCTCCAACCCGCCCCCTCTCCCCCAGATAGCGCCCCTCCTCCTTACAAGCTGCCCCCCACCTCTCCCAGAGAGCTGCAGCCCTCCTCCCTCCCCCACAGAGCAGCCCTCCTCCCCTTACCCAAAGCGCCCCCCACCTCTCCCAGAGAGCGGCCCTCCTCCCCTTACCCAGAGAGGTTAGAGTCCGGTAATTGTCCACCATGACCTCCTTATAAAGCTGCTTCTGCCATTCTTCTAAATACTCCCATTCCTCCTCCGAGAAACACACCGCGACGTCCTCAAACGTCACCGGCCCCTGAAACACAAAGTATCCCCCGATCAGCACCTCCTGCTCCACGTCCCACCAGGACAAAGTGACTTAGAAACCTGCAGTGCATTGCTCTATATCTCACAGAGACCCGCAGAGCATCACACTATTAAGCATTACTTTTTTAGGCACTTTCCTAGACGATCTGCAGCGCATCCGTCATTGAATTCCCCATTTGTTGTAGCTACATTTTCTCTTACCATTTAACCTTCCCCCCTGCCGACATGGTGCTTCCCCCCCCCCCCCAGTAAACCCAGTTATGGTCACTCTGTCCCCTGAGTGGATGTATTTATGACATAATCACAAATAACTTTATTAGATGAATCATTAAAATATATACAAGTTTTGAACAACGCCGCCAAGCTGAATCCTCCAAATTCAATGGTGAATCTCAGCATATTGTAAATCCGTGAGGCAGTTGTTTTTTATAAATACTCAACTACCTCTGGTACAGTGACCAATAAGAACAATAACTGCGCCTTTAATATGTATCGGGAATTGAGATATAAAGATCTACCTCCTTAATCATCCTGATAGCCAAGTGGGCTTGAATTATATATATATATATATATATATATAAACCTTATTCAAATCCAAAGGTTATATTTACATGATGATTCATATCCCATGGATGGCATTATATATAACGCTTACTGTACAGACCAGGTTTTCTGTTAGCGAAGGTAAGAAAAACTAGTGAGACAGATAACCCGTAACCTATATTGTATACCAGGATGTGTGGTGTAGGGAGGAGTTCTAGACCATACCAGAGAGAAACCTTCCTAGCGTAAGTCACACTGAGGTCAAAAGAGAAGTGAACCACCCTGACGTGGATAGAATCCTTTCAGGGTAACTCTGGGTCAATGCCCTATAGAGAGCTAGGTCAAACACAGCAGTATCAGATCCAAAAGGGTAGTGAGAGTCCTCTTGCCCTTAAAGGTGTCCTAGCATTCCTGTGCATGAGAGAGTGTGCTATTCGCCTGACTTTAGATAGATAATAGTAATAGATAATCTATCAACTGGAATATTGTATGTTCAGGATAGCCACATATAACTCAAAGACCGAAAAACAGGCAGTAAATATGGCACAAAGGTGTCCTGTGTTGATATAGGCAATGTTGATACAGAGAGATAGGAAGTGTTTCTTAAGGGTAAATAATAAATTCCCTATGGCAGGTGGTAATAGGAGTGTCATGTAACTACTGCAAATAAATACACTGCTCAGGTGGAAAAATTAACATACACAAAGAAAAACCCGCACAGCTGATGCTAACCACAGTGAGGTGCTGACTGGATGGAGACTGAT
The DNA here is from genome assembly GCA_036426205.1 of Ascaphus truei. Classification (NCBI taxonomy): domain Eukaryota; kingdom Metazoa; phylum Chordata; class Amphibia; order Anura; family Ascaphidae; genus Ascaphus; species Ascaphus truei. The sequence goes on from WSYH01011144.1 coordinate 10,276, forward strand.
TGTATCATATGGGAGAAAAAAGAATCCAGTCTTCCAGCACTCAATCACAGCAAATGTAGAATTGTAAATTTAAAATACTTTATTAATAACCAAGAATAAAAATAGGGTGTTAAAACGTAATTAAACGGTGTATTACAACGCACGTGACTGTGTCCAATTTAACCCACCTAGGCTGGGTGGGTGGATGTAGTAATAAAATCCCTATAGATATTCGGGATTAGACTGGCTATATTTTTAGCTTCCTAAAGGTATAGGAAAGGGCCTATGAGAACTCACCCAGGGATATTGTCAATGTTAAGTTGTTATCCGGGCCTGTGGTGCATACTCAGATGATACACTAATGGTACAATTGTACTGTGGTATAATATGCAAAGGTCAGACCGTATCCACCCCTATTTGGAGAATGAACTGTGTACTTCGTAATATCTCCAGCGTAGTCGGCGCTAGGTCTATTGCGGAGTCATATTATGCCCACATAGTGAAGTAAAAACACCGGATTATAGGCAAATATTTAGGTGAGGTATATATTAGATAGCATTCTAAATATATAAATTAACCCCTATAGTTTGCTTGACTTGCCTGAAGGCCATTGGTAGTCAAGTTTAAACTGGAGAGCAGTAAGTGTTATTTGATCATAAGACTTAACTGAGTAGTGTATTTATTTGCAGTAGCTACATGACCCTCCTATTACCCCCTTCCTGTGCGCTCCGGATATGAAGACAGGTAGGACAGAGGATTCCACACCCGCACAGACACGGAGTTAGTAATTATATCCCATAAGGTCAAAGACTTAGTAATTATATCCCATAATGTCCAGGAAAGAGGCGGTTAGCATTGTCAGACTATAAGAGGAAAAAGGCAGGTGTTATCCTACTACAGGAAACCCACTCTAGTTTAACTAGTCACCCGAATTACTTTGAGAAACAATACAGGCAGTGGTACCTCTCCTCGGCTGCTGTAAAAAAGAGAGGTGGGGGGCAATATTGCTTAACAATAGGTTTGCATTTGTTACAGAATAAGTTAAAAGGGACCGAGAAGGGAGGGTTCTCATTTTAGTTGGGAAATTTCAGCGACGGTATTTGACTCTACGAACGTTTATGCTCCTGTGACACGATCCAAAAATGTTTGGGTGGCTTTCTTTGCCGCATTAACAGGATTTCTAAGGGCTATGTAATAGTGGGTGGCAGGGGGGGGGGGGAGGGGATTTCAGTCTGGTACTGGATCCTGAGCGGGATAGCTCGGCTCGACCCAAACAGATGCGAAGGAAAGTAGCAAGTCAATTACTACGCGGTTGAAGGGATAGTCAGTTAACAGACATTTGGAGAGAGTTACACCCAGGGGATCGGGGCTACACTTTTTATTCTCATCCCCATGACAGTTATAGTAGAATAGATTACCTCTTTGTATCGAATAGACTGGTTCCAAAGATCTCCGAATCACGGATCCCTGATATTTCATGGTCAGATCACGCACCGGTAGAACTCAAATTAATCTGGACAGACCAGGAGCAAATTGGAAGCTGAATGGGTCAATTATTAAAATACCAGAGGTACTCCAGACTCTCAAGGTGGAAATAGAACTATTCTTTAGAACTAATGCGGGTAGTGTAGAATCGCGGCTAACACTTTGGGAAGCCCATAAGGTAACACTGAGGGGTACGCTCATTAATATAGCAGGTGGGCGTGAGAAACAAAGAGAAGCCAAGTTGTCCAAACTTAGAACAAAACTGCAAGAGCTTTCGGATCTCCATAGTCGAACTTAAAGAGCAGACACCCTAAAAGAATTGAAAGATGTAAGGATAGAACTAAACATGCTACTTACTTCCCAAGCAATCCCTGAGTTGGTCAAAGAGGAAATTTTATGAGAAAGCTAAAAAGCCAGATACCCTGCTGGCCCGTAAAATCTGAAACAGGACACCAAATTATAATACATACGATTCGCAGAAAGGATGGGGTCCTGACCTGCAACCCGAAACAAATCATAGAAGAATTCAAAGTATACTATGAGAAACGATATAATGGGAAGAACGTTTCTCATGGAGCTAAAGCGGAGATAGCTTTACGGGGTTTTTTGAGAGATTCGGACCTCCCGAAGCTGGACAGAGAGGCGAGAGAACACCTGCAGAGAGAGTTCAGCATAGAGGAGGTACTAGAGGTGATTAAAGCCCCAGGCCCTGATGGTTTTTCCAATTTGTATTATAAAAAATTTGACAAATTATTAACCCCACATTTGTTGAGGATAAACAATGCAGTGTTGGCGGGAGCGTCATTCCTGGACCGGATGCTTCAGGCTTCTGTTTCCTTGATACTCAAGGAGGGTAAGGACCCAACAATCTGTACAAGCTATAGGCCAATATCATTAACTGATACGGACATTACAATCTATTCCAAATTGATAGCTAACAGGTTGAGTCTTATCCTACCCAGACTGGTCCATCCAGATCAGGTGGGTTTCATATCTGGCAGGCAGGCGGCAGACAACACCAGGCACATCATTGATCTGATTGAATTGGCTAATAAAAAAAAGGTGCTGGACATGGGGTTGAGTCTGGATGCCGAGAAAGCCTTTGATAGGATAGACTGGTCTTACCTTGAAGCGGTATTGGAGGCATTCGGGTTCGGATAGAATATTAAAAGCAACCACGGCTCTGTTTTTTACCTGTATGTTACTACACATTCAATAAATCGTTTTTTGGATACGAAGGCCCAGCATCCGTCGCACTTCCTGAACTTGGAACGCAATTTTCATTGCTGAGACGCAGTGCACCGCCACTTCCCTTCCTACATTGAAAGGCACCCCTTCCCATGTCCGGTCTAACCAGGGTAATGGTGGCCCCGGAGTCCAGCAAGCCGTCTGCTTGCCGATCCCCAATGGTCACCCTCTGCAGATGTTTCTGCCGGACATCACTGGGTTGCATCCCGACTGATGCAATCTGATGTCCCTCCGTCTCCGCTGCTGGTTCCTGAGGGTCAAGCGCAGATCTCTCTGTGGACGTCCCTCTGTGGGTTGATTCCACATCTGGACTTGACTCCTCTGTGTGTGCCAGTCGCACACAGGCGACCGGCCTCGCAGCTGTTCCGCCCACCAGTGTGTCTTTCTCCCCCCTCCCCCCAGCGTGTCTTTCTCCCCCCTCCCCGCCGTCTCTCTCCCCCGCCCCAGCATGTCTTTCTCCCCTCTCCTACCCCCCCTCCCCCCGCGTGTCTTTTCTCTCCCTCCCCCCGCCAGCGTGGTCTTTCTCCCCCCCCCTCACCCAGCAGTAGTCTCTTTTGCAATTACGACTCCCGCACCCCCTCCCCCCTCGGTCTTTCCGTCCCCTCCCCCCCTCCCAGCGGTCTTCCTCCCCGCTCCCCCCTCGTGTCTTTCTCCCCCCCTCCCATCTTTCTCCCCCCCCCAGGTGTCTCTTCTTCTCCCCCCTCGAATCCCAGTCGGTCTTTCTCCCCCCTCCCCTCCCCGCCCCCAGCGTGTCTTGTTCCCTCCCGTCCCCCCTGTTTTCCTCCCCCTCGCCGCGTGTTTTCCATCCCTCCCCTCCCCCTAGCGTCTCCGCCCCCTCCCAGCCGTGTCTTCTTTCTCTTCATCTCTTCTCCCCGCTCCACCTTTCTTCCCTCCCTCCCCCCCAGCGTGTCTTTCTCCCCTCCCCCCACATCTCCCCCCCCTCCCCTCCCGCTGCTTCTCCCCCCACAGCTGGTTCTTTCTTCTCCCCCCCATCACCCCATACGTGTCTTTCCCCCCCACACGTCCCCTCCCCTCCCGGTGTTCTTTCTCCTACCCACTCTCCCCCCAGTGTGTCTTTCCCCCCGTACCTTTCCTTCTCCCTTCTCCCTCCCTCGCGGTCTCCCCCTGCTCCTAGCGTGTTCTTTCTCCCCGTCCCCCGTCTCTCCCTCCTGTTTCTCCCCCAGTTCTTCCACCCCCGCTCTTCCACCCCCCGTTCTCCACACCCCAGTTCCTCCCCCCCCCCCCAGCTGTTCTCCCCCGCTCACTCATGTGTGGGATGGTGCTCCACTGGACTCATGTAGTACTGAACACTGTATACATAACAGTAATCACACCCAGTTATGGTCACTCTGGTCCCCTGAGTGGATGTATTTATGAGCATAAGACAAATACCTTTTATTAGATGAATCATTAAAATATATACGTTTTGAACAAACGCCGCCGCCAAGCTGAATCCTCCAAATTCAATGGTGAATCTCACATAGGGTAAATCCGTGGGCAGTTGTTTTTTTATAATACTCAACTACCCTCTGGTACAGTGACCAATAAAAATACAATACTGCGCCTTTAATATGTATCGGGAATTGAGATATAAGGATCTACCTCCTTAATCATCCTGATAGCCAAGCTGGGCTTGTAATTATATATATATATATATATAGTATAGAGACCTTATTCAAATCCAAAGGTTATTATTACATATGAGTTCATATCCCATGGATGGTCATTATTATAACGCTTACTGTACAGACCAGGTTTTCTGTTAGCCGAAGGTTAAGAAAACTAGTTAGACACAGATAAACCCTTAACCTATATTGTATACCAGGATGTGTGTGTAGGAGGGTTCTAACCATACCAAGAGAAACCTTCCTAGCGTAAGTCACACTGAGGTCAAAAGAGAAGTGAACCACCCTGACGTGGATAGAATCCTTTCAGGGTAACTCTGGGTCAATGCCCTAATAGAGAGCTAGGGTCAACCACAGCAGTATCAGATCCAAAAGGTAGTGAGAGTCCTCTTGCCCTTAAGGTGTCCTAGCATTCCTGTGCATAGAGAGTGTGCTATTCGCCTGACTTTAGATAGATAATAGTAATAGATACTATCAACTGGAATATTGTATGTTCAAGGATAGCCACATATAACTCAAAGACCGAAAAACAGGCAGTAATATGGCACAGTGGTCCTGTGTTGATATAGGCATGTTGATACGAGAGATAGGAAGTGTTTCTTAAGGGTAAATAATAAATTCCCTACTGGCAGGTGGTAATAGGAGTTCATGTAACTACTGCAAATAAATACACTGCCTCAGGTGGAAAATTAAACATACACAAAAAAACCCGCACAGCGATGCTAACCACAGTGAGGTGCTGACTGGATGGAGACTGATTGTATCATATGGGAAAAAAAGATCCAGTCTTCCACACTCAATCACCACAAATGTAGAATTTGTAAAATTTAAAATACTTTATTCATAACCAAGAATAAAAATAGGGTGTTAAAACGTAATTAAGGTGTATTACAACAGCACGTGACTGTGTCCAATTTACCTAAACCACCTAGGGCTTGGGTGGTGGATTAGTAATAAAATCCCTTATAGATATTCGGGATTAGACTGGCATAATGTTTATAGCTTTCCTAAAAGGTATAGGAAGGGCCTATGAGAACTCACCCAGAGGATATTGTCAATGTTTAGTGTATCCGGGCCTGTGGTGCATACTCAGATGATACACTAAGGTTACAATTGTACTGTGGTATAATATGCAAAGGTCAGACCGTATCCACCCTATTTGGAGATGAACTGTGTTACTCTTCGTAATATCTCCAGCGTAGTCGTCGCTAGGGTCTATTGGCGGAGTCATATTATGCCCCATAGGTGAAGTAAAAACACCGATTATAGGCAAATATTTAGGTGAGGTATATATTTAGAAATAGGCAATCCCAAATATAATAATAGTTAACCCTATAGTTTGCTTGACTTGCCTAAAGGCCATTGGTAGTCAAGTTTAAACTGGAGAGCATAAGTGTTATTTGATCATAAGACTTAACTGAGTAGTTGTATTATTTGCAGTAGCTACATGACCCCCTAATACCCCCTTCCTTGCGCGTCCGGATATGAAGACAGGTAGGACAGAGATTCCACACCCGCCAAGACACGAGTTAGTAATTATATCCCATAAGGTTCAAGACTTAGTAATTATACCCATAAATGTCCCAGGAAAGAGGCGGTTAGCATTGTCAGACTATAAGAGGAAAAAGGCAGGTGTTATCCTACTACAGAACCCACTCTAGTTTAACTAGTCACCACCCGAATTACTTTGAGAAACAATACAGGCAGTGGTACCTTCTCCTGGCTGCTGTAAAAAAGCGAGGTGGGGGCAATATGGCTTAACATAGGTTTGCATTTGTTACAGAATAAGTTTAAAGGGAACCGAGAAGGAGGGTTCTTCTCATTTTATTTGGGAACATTCAGCGACGGTATTTGACTCTACGCAACGTTTATGCTCCTGTGACCCACGATCCAAAAATGTTTGGGGCTTTTTTGCCGCATTAGACAGGAGTTCTCTAGGGCTATGTAATAGTGGGTGGCAGGGGGGGGGGGAGGGGATTTCAGTCTGGTACTGGATCCTGACGGGATAGCTCGGCTCGACGCCCAAACAGATGCGAAGGAAAGTAGCAAGTCATTACTACGGGTTTTGAAAGGGATAGTCATTTAACAGACATTTGTAGAGATTTACCCCAGGGTATCGGGCTACACTTTTTATCTCATCCCCATGACAGTTATGTAGAATAGATTACCCCTCTTTGTATCGAATAGACTGGTTCCAAAGATCTCCGAATCACGGATCCCTGATATTTTCATGGTCAGATCACGCACCGGTAGAACTCAAATTAATCTGACAGACCAGGAGCAAATTGGAAGCTGAATGGTTCATTATTAAATACCACAGGTACTACTCCGACTCTCAAGGTGGAAATAGAACTATTCTTTAGAAACTAATGCGGTAGTGTTAGAATCGCGGCTAACATTTGGGAAGCCCATAAGGTACACTGAGGGTAACGCTCATTAATATAGCAGTGGGCGTGAGAAACAAAGAGAAGCCAAGTTGTCCAAACTTATAACAAAACTGCAAGAGCTTTCGGATCTCCATAGTCGAACTTAAAGATCAGACACCCTAAAAGAATTGAAAGATGTAAGGATAGAACTAACATGCTACTTCTTCCCAAGCAATCCCTGAGTTGGCAAAGAGGAAATTTATGAGAAAGCTAAAAAGCCAGATACCCTGCTGGCCCGTAAATTGAAACAGACACCCATTATAATACATACGATTCGCAAAAGGATGGGGTTCCTGACCTGCAACAACCCGAACAAATCATAGAGAATTCAACGAATACTATGAGAAACATATAATTGGGGAACGTTTCTCATGGAGCTAAGCGGAGATAGCTTTACGGGGTTTTTTGAGAGATTCGGACCTCCCGAAGCTGGACAGGAGCGAGAGAACCCCTTCAGAGAGAGTTCAGCATAGAGGAGGTACTAGAGGTGATTAAAGCCCCAGGCCGAGGTTTTTTCCAATTTGTATTATAAAAAATTTGACAAATTATTAACCCCACATTTGTTGAGGATAAACATGCAGTGTTGGCGGGAGCGTCATTCCTGGACCGGATGCTTCAGGCTTCGTTTTCCTTGATACTCAAGGAGGGTAAGGACCCACAATCTGTACAACTATAGGCCAATATCATTAACTGATACGGACATTACAACTTTCCCAAATTGATAGCTAACAGGTTGAGTCTTACCTATACCCAGACTGGTCCATCCAGATCAGGTGGGTTTCATATCTGGCAGGCAGCGGCAGACAACACCAGCACATCATTGATCTGATTGAATTGGCTATAAAAAAAAGGTGCTGGACATGGGTTTGGTCTGGATGCCGAGAAAGCCTTTGATAGAGAAGACCTGGTCCTTACCTTGAAGCGGTATTGGAGGCATTCGGTTCGGATAGAATATTAAAAGCACCACGGCCTCTGTGTTTTTACCTGTTTACTGACACATTCAATAAATCGTTTTTTGGATACGAAGGCCCAGCATCCGTCGCACTTCCTGAACTTGGAACGCATTTTCATTGCTGAACGCAGTGCACCGCCACTTCCCTTCCTACATAAAGGCACCCCTTCCCATGTCCGGTCTAACCAGGGTATGGTGGCCCCGAGTCCACAAGGCCGTCTGCTGGACCAAACTGCTTGCCGATCCCCAATGGTCACCCTCTGCAGATGTTTCTGCCGGACATCACTGGGTTGCATCCCGACTGATGCAATCTGATGTCCCTCCGTCTCCGCTGCTGGTTCCTGAGGGTCAAGCGCAGATCTCTCTGTGGACGTCCCTCTGTGGGTTGATTCCACATCTGGACTTGACTCCTCTGTGTGTGCCAGTCGCACACAGGCGACCGGCCTCGCAGCTGGTGAGCGTTGCCCCAGATGGGGTTCACTGGACCTGGCACGGTTCGGACAGTCTGGTCTGAGGTGA
>WSYH01011145.1:0-21506 GCA_036426205.1 Ascaphus truei
TCAAGTTAGATGTGGAAAGGGACTCCACGTAGTTACGCAGCAACTTAGTGTGAGCCTTCATTCCAACTTTGCACTCCCACATCCGCAGCATACTCAACCAATTTTGGGCGTCTGTGTCCTTATGTACTTCGTCAGGAGCGGGTTCAACCAGCTCGAGTGGGGCACTCACAATATTGGAACTCCAGAGCAGGTACGCACACTCCCACCCATACATAGGGCACCTCTTCACCCAGGGTGGTGAGGGCAAACCAACGACCTTCCCTATTACTGTATTGCTTGCATCCCTGTAACTACCTTAGGTTTACCTGCCAGCAGGGGGAACAAACCCAACTGCAGACCATTTTTGACATGCATGGCTACAATCTCCCCCTGGTGAATCCCAGCCGATCTTCGGCGCGGACTTAAGATTTGGGGTACCTTTTTCCAGGAAGCACACTTGTTAAAATTTGAACACATAATGAATTTGTTCACAACCAACCATTACTTGTTTTCATACTTTACTTAACAGAGTTAGCGCTCACATGTACCAAGAGAGGGCGGCGTCAGGTTTAGAACCAGACCTCACTGATTCGCTCCTACCTAATAATAGTGGTGCGAGGGTCTGGTTTCTTGGTTCTTCACCTCCCTATCTGCCTGTGTCGGGCACCAAGTGATGCTATATTCCGAGGCAAGCCACCTCGGAGGGTTCCTATATACATGCCTTTGTGCATGTATATCTGGCGCCCGATGCTCCAGAACCGCAGGTTGCTGAGCAATTCTCTCTTCGGCTCTGCGCGTCCAGAATTGTTGTAACCCTCCGTTATTTGTGATCATGTACACACTCTATGTCTTCTCTGACCACCGATCCCTGTGAAGCCGCTAATCGTCCGGCATGAGGGGTTCGGGGACCAGAGGGGTCCTCTAAGCCCATGTGATCATTTGTACTTAGCTACAATGGCCCTATGCTGCTCGCTGTGCCCTATTCTAGCTTAGTATTGCCTGCTCGCTCCTGGTAAAAACCATGATCTGGGGTTTCGTCCGGTTTTTTTTCTGCCGGAGCCTCAAGTTACGGGGGACCTCTTCCCAATGCTCTATAGCACCGCGACTCAATCTTGATAAACCACGGTCCTGTATGCGCCTTTTTCAGTTATCATTTTCAACCGATCTCCTCGGTAATTCTCCCTGGTCCACCATATTTCCTACCACCCCATGTTCGCCCAAGATGAACCGGGGTCCTACATAGCCCTCGCTTCATACACCTCGTCTAGAGGCCCACCACTGGGATCTCCGTAATCTCCTCTGGAGCGGACCATCCTCTGACTCCCCTCTCTCTAGCCCCCCAGGATCGCTACTCCATTGTCCCGTAGACCGGGTACTGAGATCGCTACCCTCTTGCGGCCTAATGTCTAATCTGTGAACTTACAACACTCAGGCCGTCACTAGATAATCGCTGACACTGGCTGCAATACCTCGCCCCCCCACTCTTCTGTTGAACATCATCAGAGTACCACATCCAAGCCCCCTTCAGTCCGTTCAAGCCGACGTGACCGGGATACCCCCTGACCTCCCTTAGCGTGGAAGGGGAACCAAAAGCAAGGTGGCTGGGGCAGGGCGTTACCGAGGGCCTTGGTCTAACTAGGTCGAGGGTTGGGTCAAATCGGGCCGGATCCGTGGGGTATGCCGCGGGGCTACGACCCGCGCTTTTCACCGCTCCTGGTGGTCCGGGCCGTACCTTTTTTCCGACCCGCCTGGCTTCCGCTTCTCCGGTCTCACTCACTGCTCTCACTTCCCGTTCGATCCCGACTTTCCCGCTCCTCATCCAACTTTTGAGCGATGGTCTGACACGTGTGTCTTGCTCGAAATGTACTGAGGCTTTGCTGTCTACTTCTTCTCCCCTCTGTTCCGCTCGGGCCACCGAAACGACGTCGTGATCATACTCACAGTGTCCCTCGCCGTGCCATCATTGGGTTTGGGGCTTCCCTCCAAGCGAGACCTCTTCCTCCACCTCGCATTTCCGGCACTCGCCTTTGCTGTTCTCCTCTTCGACTTCTTGCACCGTCTGTAGGCCTTTACAGGGGGGGGACATAGCCGGTCCCTCCTCCCCGTTGCCACCCTCTCGGAACCCTTTGTGTAATAGCAGGCGACTTTTGGCTTCCGGTCCGTTGTGTTTGGGGTGGATCTCCGCCATGTCGGAATTACCGCTGGTTCAACACGGCCCCGGGGACCGTTCACCTCTCGTGCTTGCCGCTGCACGGGCGCCTCCTTCCTCTGCTCTTGCTCCTTCCGACACTCGGCGAGTTGCACTCGTTTGTATGATTCGTACTGCCTTTCGCTGGGTTTCCCCAGTGGTTCCGTTGCCGTCGCAACGCAGTTGGACCTGGGCGGATGTCTCTCGTCCGAGTAATCCAACTTCGCGTAGGCCCTAGCATTCCGCTCGTGAACGCTCGGTAGTGATGCCCCCTTTTTACCACGCCCCCTATTGCTTGTCGGTTGTGGTCGGTTTTCCGTTCGTCGGGCCTCGGGTTTTGTAGTCGTTGGCGCCCTTATCCTCTTTTCCGGCGAATCAGCAGACTCCCTGCCAGATGCGCATCCCGGGAAGTTCCTGATGCCCGCATGGCAATATCTCCCGCGGTCTCCCACTGCCTGACCGGCACGAATGTCGGCACTTGGCCACAGGTGTCATTTGCAGGCCCCATGTGCGCATTCCGCGGTAACAGCCACAGACCCACCGCCCTGACAGCCCGCACACTTTGCCCCAGGCACAGGCATACCATGCTGCTCTATCACCGCTTGTACTTGCGTAGTAATCAGGACATCCTCCTGAGCCGATAGAGGTGGGTAGATACGGTGACCCTTCTTCGGATTATTCAGCGCCGACTAGTCACTAGAGGAGGCACTCTCACTACATGGTCTTGTCAGCTCACTGGCTCCTCCAAACTGATAGTGTCTGGTTTGTGGTGCCACCCTTCTCCCAGCTATACTCCATCCGCATGCCGCCCAACGCGGAAACCACCCCCCCCTGGTGGAGAATGCTGGCAGGGAGGTTCGCCCTCGATTTAGTCTCATGACCCAGCACAGGGGCATGATGTTAGTCCATAGTCAACTGGGGGCGGCTCCTAGGCTTGACGTGCCATACTCCCCCCATCACGGACTTGTAGTTTTGTTCTCCGTGTTTGCGCCACTACCTGGCCGCCTCCCCTCTGCAAAGTTGGATAACATTTGCAATATTTTCTGCACTGCGCCCACACGCGGTCTCCCAGGGAGCGGGACCGCCACTTTTTTGAAATGTCACCTGGTTATCGTGCATATGTATGGTAGCTTTTAACTGTTTTTTGTACGCTCAAGAATGACAATCCAGTTCATTATGTTCCTCATTAACTCACACGACAATGTCTCCTTCAGTCACACTGTCCCAAGGTAACTACCCCAAGGCCTTAGGCCAGGACCAACACGGTGCAGATCACAAGCTTTCACACCTCACTCCACAACCAGGCTTCACAATGTCTCTCTTTAGCGTTGCTTCTCATCCGCACACATGCCATGTGCGCTCTCTTTTTCTCGCCTTCGGCCGTCGCTGCCATATTGGACCTTCCGCACCGCGCGGATCCTCCATTCTTGCGGTCCGCCATTTTCGGCCATCATATTATTGGGTTCTTTGTACTTGGAGCTTCCTCTCTGCAGGGCAGCTGCCACAACCCGATCAATTAAAATTGCCTTGTGCACCACCTGTGTCCTAATGTCATCAACGTCTGTTTTGCACACCTCAGCTAGGCTCACTTGCTTTTTATTGTGTCCTGCTTTCTTTATCGCTTTCCGTCCTAATCTTTGCTTCCCTTCGGTAAGTGGTCTGGAATGACTAGAGTACTCTGGCTCTCCATGCAGTACTATGGGCGTCTACTTCCATGCCGTACTATGGGCTAAGCCTAGCGCAGACCCTCCCTCCAGGATTACCGACTACGTTACTCCAAGTTTTATCTACTCTTTAGCGTCGACCTACCCTAGCACTACCTCAAGGTGACTAGGACAGCTATAGCCCCGTCTCCACCCCACTATCTCCTTGCAAGGCATCCCAGGTCAGTGCCATAGCGGTCTGCAGCTCCCAGCAGCTCCCTTGACTTTGACCCCTGGCCCGTCCCACCACAGCACAATGTGGCAGCAGACACTCTTCCCTGTGTTTCCCAGTGTGCCCAGCAATAGGCCTGTCCTGTTGACGTATCTCAAACGCGCCTCCAACTGAACGGGTTTTACTCCCTATCCTATCTGCACCCTCCTCCCTTCTCTATTTGGCCCTTGTTCTAACAGCCCCCCATTACATGGTCGTGTCCTGGTGGTGCACCTGTGGCAACAGGACTCCTGAGTCTCCCGCATGATGGTTTTTCAGGGATTGTGTCCAATCCAGAACAGGCAGCTGTGCATGGTGTTTGGTGGTCCTACCGTATAGTCACGTGCGAGCTCACTCCCACTCACAGGATCTATGCGCGTCCGCAGGGAGAGTTCCCTGAGAGGACTCCTCGTGGTGTGCCTTCCACTGGAGAGTAACTCACACCACTCAGTGGGCGTTATCTTTGAGACAGGGCATCGTTAGTTGGGAGGTGGAGGCGCTGCACGTGACATAGGTAGGACTCGCACACACTACATCAGTTACCTGTCTGGATTGACAATTCCCGAATACCATCATGTGGGAGACTCAGGAGTCCTGTTGCCTACAGGTGCACCACCAGACACGACCATATAATGGGGGCTTGTTAGACCACACGGGCCAATATGAGATTGGGTGGGTCAAGCTAGAGGGAATACCCGTTACAGTTGGAGGCGCTGCTGAGATACCTGTCAACAGGACAGGCTTTTGCTAGGCACACTGGGAAACAGGGAGAGTGTCTGCTGCCACTTTGTGCTGCGTTGGACGGAGCCAGGGGTAGTCAGGGGAGCTGCTGGAGCTGCAGACCGCACGGACGACCTGGGATCCTGCAAGGAGTTCAGTGGGGCTGGAGCCGGGCTATAGCTGTCCTAGTCCCTTGAGGTAGTGCTAGTGGTAGGACGCCTAAAGGGATAAACTGGTAACGTAGTTCATAAATCCTGGAGAGGGTCTGCGCTAGACTAGCCAACAGAAGGTAGACGCCCAAGAACTGCATGGAAGAGCCAGAGTACCCTAGTCCATTCCAGACCACTTACCGAAGGGAGCACAGACTGGGAGGAAGGAGATACAGCAGACACAGAAAGAGTGAGCCTAGCCTGAGGTAGTGCAAACACGAGTCAGATCTACATTAGATACACAAGGTGGTGTACAAGGCATTTTTATTGTATCGGTGTGGCAGCTGCCCTGCAGAGTGGAGCTCCATGTACAATAAACCAATATATAGTGGCCGAATGGCGACTGCAAGAATGGAGGATCCGCGCGGTGCGGAAGGTCCAATATGGCGGACGGAGGCCGAAGGAGAGAGCGCACATGGCATGTGTGGCGGATGAAGAACAAGCTACAAGAGAGAACTTGTGAGCGCGGTTGTGGAGTGTGGAAGGTGTGAAAGCTTGTGTGCTGCACCGTGTTGGTCCTGGCCTAAGGACTTGGGGTAGTTCCCATGTGGACAGTTGAAGCGCGACATTGTCGTGAGTTATGAGAGGAACATAATGAACTGGATTGTCATTCGTGAGCGTACAAAACAGTTAAAAGCTCACCATCTATTCACGATAACCAGGGTGAGCATTCCAAACAAGGCTGGCGGTGTCCCGGCTCCCGGGGAGAGGGGCCGCGTGGGCCAGTTGCAGAAAATATTGCAAATTCTCAACTTGCAGAGAGTTGGCCAGGAGTGGCGCCAACGGGAAAACTCCACCCTGATGGGGAGTATGGCGCGAAATCTGGAGCCACGCCCACATGGACTATGACTAACTCAGCCCCTGTGCTGGGTCATGAGACTAAATCGAGGAACCTCCCTCCAATTTCCACCAGGGGGAGTGGTTTCTGGTTGTGGCGGATGCGGATGGAGTTAGCTGGGGAAGGGGTTGGCAAACCAGCCCCTGCACTTCAGTTGCGAGGAGCCAGCAAGCTGAATAGACCACTAGTGAGAGTGCCTCCTCTAGTGACTATGGCCTGCAAATCCGAAGAAGGGTCACCGATATCTACCCATCCCTACACGGCCCCAGGAGGCTTCCTGATACTCCGAGTGGCGGGTATGGAAACGGTGGCATGCCTGTGCCTGCAGTGTCGATTGCCGGGCGGTGCTGTGAGCTCTACGGCGCGATGCGCACAATGTGGCCTGCAATACCTGTGGCCCATGCCGACATTTGTGCCGGTCCAGGCAGTGGAGATCGCGGGAGATATTGCCATGTTGGCTGCGGAACTTCCCGGTGCGCTCTGTAGGGAGTCTACTGATCCCGGAGAAAGGGGATCGGGTCCAACTATCAAACCAGAGCCAGACGAGAAAACTGACCACCGACGCGGTAATAAAAGGGGGGCTCACCGTCGATCACCGAGCGGAATGCCTCGCCCTAATGCAAAGTTGGAGTCCTCGGACGAGGAAACAGCAAGCTCTACTGCATTGACGGCCCCACTACCGGTGAGCCACAGTAGCAGTACGATTAAACCAGTGCCACTCACCTGTGTCGGAAGTGAGCGGAGCAGAGTGTCGCCCCTGCAGCGGCAGCCCGAGAGGCGAAATCCCACGGCTGTGGTGACCAGCGGTTCCGATGGCGGCAGATCCACCCCAACGCCACGGAACGGTAAGCAAAGTCCCTGCTATTACCAGGTTCCGAGGGTGGCAACGGCGGAGGAGGGACGGTGTAAGGCCCAAGCGGTGCCACAGCGGAAGAAGGCGTTGCCGGATGTCGTGGTGGAGGAAGAGGTCTCGCTTGGGGACCCAACCCAAGATGGCGGCGAGACACGTGCGTTTCAGGACGTCGTTTCCGGTGGGCAGAGCGGAACTGATGGAGAGATGACAGCGACTCTTCATTCGAGCAGTGTCAGCCGATCGCCTAAGTTGAAGAGGAGCGGGTGATTGACGCGGAAGCTGAGGAGCAGCGAGACCAGAGAAGTGGAAAGCCCATGCGGTGGCACCAGACCAGGTAGTGGTGAAGAGCGGGTCGTAGACCCGCGGATACCCACTGTCCGGCCCTATGCCCAAACCCCGGCCCTAGTTAGACCCAAGGCCCTAGTTAAAGCCCCAGCCCCAGCCACCTTTTCTTTCGGTTCCACTTCAAGCTTAGGGATGTCAGGGGGTTCCCGGGTCACGTCGGAGGAACGGACTGAAGGGGCCTTGGACTGTGGTACATATGATGATGGTTCGGTGGGGGGGGGGTATTCACGACAAGTGTCCGCGTCTAGTGATGGCCTGAGTGTCGTAAGTGTCACCTTAGAAAGTAGGCCCAAGAGGGTAGGATTTCAGTCCCGGTCTACCGGGACATCCGGAGTGTCCTCCTGCGGGGAGCTAGAAGAGGGGGAGTCAGTGGAGTCAGCTCAGGAAGAGATTACGGAGATCCGGTGGTGGGCCCCCTTATTTGAGGGGTACGAAGCCTGGATAGATAGGACCCGGTTCATCCAGGAACGAAATGGGGTGGTAGACTATTGGTGGGCCAAGGGAGAATTTACAGAGGAGGATCAGTTGAAAGCCATACAGGACCGATGGTACAATATTAGTCGAGGGCTAATAGAGCCATTGGGTCCCAGTATACTTGAGGATCCGGCAGAACCGGACGAACCCATGTCATGGGTGTTGCCAGGGAGAGCGGGAAATACTAAGCTGATAAGGGCCAGTCGAGCAGAAAGGGCCATTGTGGCTAAGTACAAAAACTCACATGGGCTAGAGTACCCCTATGTCCCCGAACCCCTCATGCAGGAGATAGAGGATCACAGGGATAGGTGGCTCAGAGAAGACATAGAGTTGTACATGATCAATAAAAGGGGTACAATTACTGGGTGCAGAGCAGAAGAGCGAATCTCTCAACTTAGGCCTCGGTCCCGCTGCGCTCGTTGGCGCGGGCGGCAATGTAGCGAGTTCCCCACCAGCAGGGGAATCCTCGCGAGCCGGTCCCGGTCCCCACTGGCGGCACAGCTGACTACACGCTGTCGCGCGTCAGCCGCTGGAGACACCAGAGAATGGTGTTTTCTAGCTTTGACGCGTGACGTGTGTGGCTGTGAGCCAATGGGGAGGGGAGGCTTCGGGAGGAGGAGAGGCTTCGGGGAGCGGGTAGGAGTGTGGAGTGAAAGCAGGTGAGTGCCTTTCTCTGTGTGTGTGCCTGTCTGTGTGTGTATGTGTGTGCCCGAGTGCGTGAGTGCATGAGTGCCTGCCTCTGTGTGTGTGTGTGTGTGTGTGTGTGTATGAGTGCGTGAGTGCCTGCCTGTGTATGAGTGCGTGAGTGCCTGCCTGTGTGTGCGCGCGTGTGTGTGTGTGTGTGTATGAGTGCGTGAGTGCCTGCCTGTGTGTGTGTGTGTATGAATGAGTGCCTGCGTGTGTGTGTTTAAACTTACTTTCCAGCTCCAGCCCGAGTCCGTGGAGGGAGGGGGGGGAGAGTAGCGGGTCCCTCCGCTCAAGCCACGCCCCCCCTCCCTGTCAAACCGCCCACCACCCGCCCACCTCCCGCTCCGGCTCCCGCTCCCTACAGACCGCATATCGCGGTCTGTGTATCTCAGCGCACCGCCTGTCAGCAGTGCGGGTGCGCTGACTCTGGGAGCGGGGCCATAGCCTAATGCTAGTATGGAGCATCGGGCGCAGCATATACATGCACAAGGCTGTATATAGACCCGAGAGTGGCTTGCCCCGGGAATATAGCATCACCGTGACCGACATGGCAGGAAGGGAGGTGAAGAAACCAGACCCTCGCCACTATTATTAGGTAGACAGAATAGTGAGGTCTGGTTCTAACCTTGAGCGCCCTCTGCTGGTCAGTGAGCGCTACTCTGTTAATAATAATGAAAACAGTAATGTTGTTTTGATTAATTATGTGTTCCATTTTACAGTGCTTCCTGGAAAAAGGTACACCAAATTTAGGTCCCAGCCGGGGCGGTGGGGATTCACCAGGGGGAGATTGTAGCCATGCATGTAAAATGATCTGCAGTTGTCTCCCCTGCTGGCAGTAAACCTGGTAAGTTACAGGGATGCCAGCAGTAATCATGGAGGTTTGCCCTCACACCCTGGTGAGGTGCCCTATGTATGGGTGGGAGTGGCTACATGCTCTCAGTCCACAGTTAGTGACATCAGAGCTGTGACAGCTCCTGAAGTATATAAGGCACAGCACTGCCCAAAGTTAGGTTGTTTCTGAGTTGTTGGAGTGCGTTGGGAATGAAGGATCCACTAGTGCAGTAGGGGGGGGGGGGGCAGTAGCTCTCTGCTACCATGGCCCTACTGGCACGGAAAGGGTTAATATTTGCTCTAGACCATGACAAGACCATACTCCATTATAGTCCATGACAAGACCATTTTCCATTATAGACCATGACAAGACTATACTCCATTATAGACCATGACAAGACCATACTCCATTATAGACCATGACAAGACTATACTCCATTATAGACCATGACAAGACCATATTCCATTATAGACAATACTCCATTATAGACCATGACAAGACCATACTCCATTATAGACCATGACAAGACCATACTCCATTATAGTCCATGACAAGACCATATTCCATTATAGACCATGACAAGACTATACTCCATTATACACCATGACAAGACCATATTCCATTATAGACCATATCGGTATAGAAATCATATCTATGCAGTTGTCCGTATCATGTCCTAAGGTCCCTCTCATATTCTTAATTAATCTTAAGTCTATGACATACGTTGCATTACTATGACATTTTTTGTTCTACTACCTAATGTCACGTTCGTATGAACCACCGCATCCTCACTTATAACAAATTGTCGACTATTTCCCGACCCTAACACTAATTTTTTTTGTGGCCTAAAACTTGCTTCGTAGGCCCTTGGGAGCTTCGTAGTCCGCTGGGCACTGTACCCATTGTGGCCCAATGGAGAATCCATGGCCTGCCTCTCGGATACTCCATTTGTGTGATATATCACTTATGCTGAACAGGGTGTTTTTCCAGAGGCCCCTCCTCTTTATTATTATTGATCCTTTAGCAGTCCAGTGGTGAGATAGAGGTAAACATTTGATGGACAGCTCTTCCTCCTCATTCCGTATGGCCAACCACAAACTGAATACATCAATGTATTTCTGTCTACAAGGAAATATGTTCCGAACAAGAAAAATCCCACTAACAGCTACATAATCTTTGCGTTAAGCATTATTACCTTTGTTTACGAGGCCCAACATTACCCTTTTCATTTTACTGCCTTCACGTGCCTTCTGACATTACTGACGAACGGGGAGAGCCGCCACCTTCCACTTTTTCGTCATCTTTCCGTGGAAAATGTTGTGGAGGTATACTGAAAGGAAGAGAAGGACCGTTCCTCCCATTGGCGGCAAACCGTGGTGATGTTCACAGCCGATCAGACTATTAAAACGATCACTTGGTCACGACTTTGCGCTGGGGCGTTCGCTTACTGCCCTCTAAATCTATTCAACTCGATGCTCTCATTATGCATCAAAGGGGTATATTTGCTCCGTTGTATATACGAGGGAATACATAAAGAGTCCATGTGTAGCCAAATAAAAATAAGTGCCACTTTTTATGACAAAAAAAACGAGGCCCCCTGGCTTACAGGGGGTGGAAAGATACTAATGTAAGATTGTACCTTTCTTTTGCAGATCTGGGTTGAATATACAATGCTGTAGGATATGAACAGATTCAGCCCACAATGAAAAGATGTGATTAATGATATACATCCGGCTGTTTCCTTAATCAGAGTGTGTTGTAACTGTACATCCCACTTCTTCAATATGCAGATATAGATAGTATAGTAGAAAAGGATCAACGTTGTCTATTTTGCATGCCATTAACATATGAGAGGATATGTTACTATATAATTTTAAAGAAAACGGCTATTCGCATACTTTATCTCTACAGAATTATAAATAATTACAAATCAAATAACGTAATATAGTTGCCTGTAGCCCTGTAATATGTCTAGTCTATAATGATGTTATGCAGAATATATATAACGTGCTTATACCAACTGTACTATAATCGTGTCAGCAACTAGCCCCATAGTTAGGTTGTTGCTGGAGTTGTGGAGTGCGTTGGGAATGAAGGATCAACTAGTGCAGTAACTGTGGTCCTTCTACATCTAACTTGATAAGAGCCACTGTGTCCCAGGGACCCCTGGCACAGGGGTGATCTCCCACGGGGATAGGGGATCACCACCCCTTGGGAGGGCGTACCTGTCAAAGGACAGCAAAGAAATATGTGGCGGTCTGAGACAGCTGGCTGTGAAGGGCAGCTTGCCCTAACATCAACAATAAAGATGCCCTTTCAAGATTACCACCCCACTGTGTGAGTGTGAAGTTACTCTCCAGTGAAGGCAAACCACCAAGAAGGAGTATTTTTCCTCATCAGGACCATCTCCCTTCGGACGCATAGATCCTGATGAGTGGAGGCCCTGCACGTGGGACTGGTTAGGTAGGACTGCTCACAAATACCACTACCCAGGCTTACCCGGACTACCGCTCCATCCTGAGTTGCCCCCGAATTACCATCATTCGGGAGACTCAGGAGTCCTGTGCCTACAGGTGCCCCACCGACCAACGACCATGTTAAGTGGCTGGTTGACCACACGGCAATATGAGTTGGGTGGGTCAGCTAGAGGGAATACCTTACATATACGGTATGATACCGTATTGTGGCACAATGATTTCTACAATGTTTAGCTAATTTGTTGTATGTGGACCTGGGGTGGCTTTTTGCTGGCTAATATTACAATAGCCTCCTAGGATGCACACTGTTCAATCATAAGCCCTTGGTAAAAATAATGTGAGCTGCTTCTCATGTCGGGAAACTCTGACTCCATAATTTCCTAGCAACAATGTTCTAACACCCCTCTCACATAAATACAAATGCTTCTCTAGGCAGTTAATGCCTTTTTGCATACTGTGTGTATCTGTGAGGGTATACAGTAGCCATGCTTCAGTGGCGAACCAAAGAAAACATTATAATCTGCATGCCATGCAGATTGAGATTGAGATTGAATGAGTCAAAGGCATTTTCACTGACAAAAGTGATTAGGAAGTTAGTTGTATCAGTTTTTACTTCTACGTCTACAACCCCAGGTTCTGACATGGCTATGTTACCATGACATGACAAGACCCAGCTCATTCATTATAGACCATGCACAAAGAGCCATTTCACTTATAGACGCAGTACAACGACTCATAACTTACCATTAGTCCATGAAAAGACCATTCCTTATAGACCATGACAAGGACATACATCCCTTACGTCAGACAGTGACAAGACCATTTTCTCATTATAAAGACCCAGAGACACGACTATACCATACTCCATTATAGACCATGACAAGACCATACTCCATTAAAGACCATGACAAGACCATACAAGATCATAGATCAAGCTACAAACTGGATGGGACCAAAGAGAGTAATTACAGTACATTTAGGTGAATATCTTTTCTATTTAGTGAATATCTATATGAATCAATGTGAACATGAACAATATATAAACATTATGACATGAATAAGCGAAATTACTTTGTCGGTGCCCAGGAATAGCAGGAGATAAAAAATGTGAATTCATATTTTGTGGACCCTAAAGAAAACCGGCTAAGGAAAAATGAGTGCAGGGAATATGGAATCATGGTCATCTAGACATACTGGAACCCCCAAAACTCAAGGGGATTAAGGGTGAAGTTCCTTCTAAGTCCGCAATGAACCAAAGTGAAAAATATTAGTAGGTAAATATTGATGATCGTTTTAAAAAAACCAGGCACCCGTTATTATTTTTAAATCGGTTTTACAGGAAGTTTGCAAACAAGGCGAGCTGTGTCATGGAATTGGTTTGGTTTCCTCTGGGCAGGGCCAGATTAAAGTCTTTGTAGGCCCTGAGCACTCCCATAATCGTAGGCCTCAAGATAGATCTATAGATACATATTTGCATTGTATATAATGTATAGGTCCCATAATCACAACCAGGCAGGAGCTGAGGAACGATCACGTGGTCACGACTTGCCGGGGGGGGGGGGGGCAGTAGCTCTCTGCTACCATGGCCCTACTGGCATTTTACAGTGCTTCTTGGAAAAAGGTACACCAAATTTAGGTCCCAGCCGGGACAGTGGGGATTCACCAGGGGGAGATTGTAGCCATGCTATAAAATGGTCTGCAGTTGTCTCTCCTGTTGGCAGTAAACCTGGTAAGTTACAGGGATGCCAGCAGTAATCATGGAGGTTTGCCCTCACACCCTGGTGAGGTGCCCCATTTATGGATGGGAGTGGCTGCGTGCTCTGAGTCCACAGTTAGTGACATCAGAGATGTGCCTGCCTCCTGAGGTATATAAGGCACCGCACTATCAAAAGTTAGTGTTGCTGCTGTGGGGGTGTCAGTTGTGTTCTGAGTTGGAGGAGAAGAATAAGACTTGGGTAAAGAAGGGCCCACTAGTGCAGTAACTAGTGGCCCAATTCTAATCAAGCCTGTCAAGGCCACACTGTGTCCAGGGACCTGGCGCAGGGGTGATCTCCCTACGGGTAGAGGGGATCCCACTCCATTGGGAGGGCGTACCTTTTCAAGAGACAGTACGGAGAGATGTGCGGCTGAGCTGATCGTTGCAAGGGGACAGTTGGCTCCACCATCAATAAAGATGCCCTGTTCAAAGACAACCCAACTGTGTGAGTGTGAAGTTACTCAGCAGTGGCAGTCACCACCAAGAAGGAGTTCCTCATCAGGACCATCTCCCTGCGGACGCACAGATCCTGATGAGGTGGAGGCGCTGCACGTGATATAGGTAGGACTTGCACCCACTACCTCAGCTGCCTGTCTGGATGACATCCCCAAATACCATCATGAGGGGAGACTCAGGAGCCCTGTTGCCTACAGGTGCACCACCAGACACGAACATGTAATGAGGGCTGGATAGACCACAGGGGCCAATATGAGATGGGTGGTTCAGACCAGAGGGAACAACCGTTACATATACAAAATTCTATTTCACTGGTACGTAACCCCAAGTAGGCTGAGCCAGATCTTCCCTGGAACCCCTGATCTCTGCTGGAGGGGGTGTGGCCAGAGAGGAGATATGGCTCATATCTGGTGGACTTGTCCGCAGATTCAAAAGTTCTGGCTTATGATTCAGGACCTCACAGAAGTAAGAATACAGATAAAATACTCCATTATAGACCATGACAAGACCATACTCCATTATAGACCATGACAAGACAATACAAGACCATAGATCAAGCTACAAACTGGATGGGACCAAAGAGAGTAATTACAGTACATTAAGGTGAATATCTTTTCTATTTAGTGAATATCTATATGAATCAATGTGAACATGAACAATATATAAACATTATGACATGAATAAGCGAAATTACTTTGTCGGTGCCCAGGAATAGCAGGAGATAAAAATGTGAATTCATATTTTGTGGATCCTAAAGAAAACCGGCTAAGGAAAAATGAGTGCAGGGAATATGGAATCATGGTCATCTAGACATACTGGAACCCCCAAAACTCAAGGGGATTAAGGGTGAAGTTCCTTCTAAGTCCGTAATGAACCAAAGTGAAAAATATTAGTAGGTAAATATTGATGATCGTTTTACAAAAACCAGGCACCCGTTATTATTTTTAAATCGGTTTTACAGGAAGTTTGCAAACAAGGCGAGCTGTGTCATGGAATTGGTTTGGTTTCCTCTGGGCAGGGCAAGATTAAAGTCTTTGTAGGCCCTGAGCACTCCCATAATCGTAGGCCTCAAGATAGTTCTATAGATACATATTTGCATTGTATATAATGTATAGGTCCCATAATACGAACATCATTATTAGCATGTGTGCGGCCCCTCTTGGAATATGTCGTACAAGATCTTCTACGTGACACAGATTTATCAAAATAATGGCATCAGTAACTGGGTGCCACTATATAACCAACATGTAACTAATTCCCGCCATTGTACTGCACTGTCGGCGTGCCAAAGTTAGGTTTGTTCTGAGGTTGGTGGAGTGGTTGGAAGAAGGATCACTAGTGCAGTAACCCTATGGTCCATTTTGCGTAACATCTAACTTGAAAATAAGAGGCCCCACTGTGGTGCCAGACCTGGCACAGGGTGTGATCTCCCTACGGGGAGAAAGGGGGATCCACCTCAACCCATCTTGGGCGAGGGCGTACCGTCACCTAGGGACAGCAAAGAAAAGTGCGGCTGTGAGACAGCTGGCTGGGAAGGGCAGCTTGCCCATACATCCAATACACCAGTCGCCCGCGTTAAAATACCGTACCCACCCCCTCTTGGTCGTGAAGTTACTCTCCGTGGGATGGCACACCACCAAGAAGGAGGTGTCCTCATCAGAACCATCTCACCCCTGCGGGACGCATAGATCTGATAGGTGGAGCGCGCTGCACCCACGTGACACCTAGGTAGGACGTCGCACACACCACCGCAACGCGTCAGCTACAGTCACCATCGGATTGGACAATGCACCGCCCTCGAATACCATCATGCGGGAGACTCAGAGCCCGTTCTGCCTCCTACAGTGGCCAACCTCACCAACAACGACCAATGTAAGGGCGCCTGGTTAACGACCACAACGGGCCAATATAGATGGTGGTGGTCAAGCTAGAGAGACTAGACGCCTTACAAGTAGTCACGCTTGCTAAGATGCAGACTCGTATTTCTGCACAATGCGACTCCGACCATTTAGTAATTGTTGTATGGGACCTGGGGTGGCATTTTTGCGGCTAGCTTACTAGACAAGCTCCTAGGATGCAACTGTCTCTCAATCATAACCCCTGGTAAAAATAGGTGTGAAGGGCTCTCCTTCCATGTCGCGAAAGCTCGAGCTCCATTATTCCCCCTAGCAACATATGCTAGTGAACACTCTCACATAAATACAATGCTTCTCAGGCAGTTAATGCCTTTTGGCTACTGTGTGTATACTGTAATGAGGGTTATACGTAAGCCCAGGCTTCAAGTGGCACCAAAGAAACATTATAATATGTGCAAGCCATGCACGATTGAGATTGGAGATTGAGATTGAGCAAAGGCATTTCACTGACAAAGGATTAGGAAGTTAGTTTAGTCAGTTACTACTTCTACAACAGGTTCTGACATGGCTAGGTGTACCATGAAACCATGACAATGACCCCGACCCATTAGTAGACCATGACAAAGACCATATTCCATATAGACCATGAACAAGACTATAACTCACATTATAGGCCATACAAGACCATATTCCTTTATAGACCATGACAAACAATACTACCCATTATAGAAATGACAAGACCATTTTCCATTATAGACCATGACAAGACTATACTCTTATAGACCATGCAACAAGAACCATCTTCCATTATCTGACAATACTCCATGTCAATATACAGTGACAAGACATACTCCATTATAGCCCATGACAGGACCATATTCCATTAGAGACCCAATGACAAAAGACTATACTCCATCCACTAACACCCATGACAAGACCATATTCTCTTATAGACCATGAACCCGACCATACTCCATTATAGACATGACACAGACCAACTAACTCCATTAAAGACCATGACAAGACCGATACAGATCATAGATCAAGCTACAAACGGGATGGGACCCAAAGAGAGTAATTACAGTACATATGATCTGAATATCTTTCTTTTCTATTGTTGTGGAATATCTATATGAATCAATGTGAACATGAACAATATATATAACATTAGACCATGAAAAGCGAAATTACTTTGTTCGTTGCCCAGGAATAGCAGGAGAAGAAAAATGTTGAATTCATATTTTGTGACCCTAAAAGAAAAACGGCTAAGGAAAAATGAGTGCAGGGAATATGGAATCATGGTCATTAGACATACTGGAAAACCCCAAAACTCAAGGGATTAAGGGTGAAGTTCCTTCTAAGTCCGCAATGGAACCAAAGTGAAAAATATTAGTATAGGTAAATATTATGATCGTTTTAAAAAACCAGGCACCCGTTTTATTTATTTTAATCTGTTTTTAAACAGGAAGTTTGGCAAACAAGGCGAAGCTGTGTCATGGAATTGGTTTGGTTTCGTCTGGGCCAGGCCAGATTAAAGTCTTTGTAGGCCCTGAGCACTCCCTAATCGTAGGCCTCAAGATAGATACTAGATATCATATTTGCATTGTATATAATGTATAGGTCCCATAATATTTATTATATGAGATCTATGATACTTTGATACTAGACATTTGTCTATATAATGTCAGATGTATACCTTATAGTGACCTGTCCGCCTCTAATTGGTTTGGTTTGGGCCTAAAACTTCTTCGTAGGGCCCTTGGGAGCTTCGTAGGGCCCTGGGCACTGTACCCATTGTGCCCAATGAGAATCCATGGCCTGCTCTGGATACTCCATTTGTGTGAATATATCACTTATGCTGAACAGGGTGTTTTTTCAGGCCCTCCTCTTTATTATATGATCCTTTAGCAGTGACAGGGTGAGATAGAAGGGTAACATTTGATGGACAACTATTCCTCATTCAGATGCCACCAAACTGATACTCAATTATTTCTAAGGTCCAAAGAAAAAATAACAGCTAAATCTTTGCGTTAACATGATTACCTTTGTTTAAGGAAGACCATTTCATTTCCGTACTTCACGTGACCTTCTGACATTACTAGACGTTACGAGGGCCGCCACGCTACCCTTTCTGTCTGCTTTCTCCGGGAAAATGTTGTTGTGGAGGTGATCTGAAAGGAAGAGGACCTCCCCTCCATTGGCGGCACCGTGGTGATGGTCACAACCATGCAGGAGCTGAGGAAAACATCAACTGGTACGACTTGCCCGGGGGGGGGGGGGGGGGGCAGTAGCTCTCTGCTACCATGGCCCTACTGGCACGGAAAGGGTTAATATTTGCTCGTTTATATACGAAGGGGAATAAATAAAGAGTGCAGGTGTAGCCACAATAAAATAAAGGTCCAACCTATTGTATTGATAAACAAAAAAAGAGGCCCCCTGGCTTCCACGTGGAAATATACTAATGTAAGATTGTACCTTCTTTTGCAGTACTGGTATGAATATCATGCTGTAGGAATGAACATGATTCAGCCACAATGAAAAATGTGATTAATGATGATACATCCAGGCGGTTTCCTTAATCAGATTGTGTACTGACATACACTTCTTCAATAGATGCTATAGAGTATATGAGGAAAAGGATTAACGTTGTCATTTGCATGCCATTACATATGAGAGGATAGTTACTATAATTTTAAAGAAGAACGGCAATATCTCTACTTTATCTCTACAGAATTATAAAATAATTACAAATCAAAATAACTATATAGTTTGCCCTGTAAATAGGTCTATCTAAAATAATGAGTATGCAGAATAATATATACTGTGCATGTATACCAACTGTATAATATCTTGTACAGCACTGCCCAAAGTTAGGGTTGTTGCTGATGTGTTGGAGTGCGTTGGGAATGAAGGAATCAACTAGTGCAGTAACTAGGTGGTCCATTTCTACATCTAACTTGATAAGAGCCACACTGTGTCCAGGGGACCGGCACAGGGTGATCTCCCTACGGGGAGGGATCACCACTCCATTGGAGGGCGTAACCTGTCAAAGGGACAGCAAGAATATGTGCGGCTGAGACAGCTGGCTGGGTGAGGCAAGCTTGCCCATACATCAACAATAAAGATGCCCTGTTCAAAGATCCCGACCCCCACTGTGTGTAGTGTGAAGTTACTCTCCAGTGGAAGGCACCACCAAGAAGGAGTTCCTCATCAGGACCATCTCCCTGCGGCGCATAATCCTGATGAGGTGGAGGCGCTGCACGTGACATAGGTAGGACTCGCACACGACTAACTCAGCTACCAGTCTGGATTGACAATCCCCGAATCCATCCATGCCGGGAGACTCAGGAGTCCTGTTTGCCTACAGGTGCACCACCACGACGACCATGTAATGGGGGCTGGTTAGACCACAGCGGCCAATATGAGATTGGGGTGGGTCAAGCTAGAGGAATACCCGTTACAAGTATATGGTACATGAGAACTAAGTATTTGGCACAAGGTTACTACCATTTAGTAATTTGTGTATGTGGACCTGGGTGGCATTTTTGCTGGCTAATAGTAATAGCCTCCTAGGATGCAACTGTTTCAACCATAAGCCCCTTGGTAAAAATTTGAAGCTGCTTCTCCATTCGGGAAAGCCTCTCCATTAATTTCCCTAGCAACATATGTCTAAACCCTCTCACATAAATACAATGCTTCTCAGGCAAGTAATGCCTTTGTTTTGCATACTGTGGGTATATACTGTAAGCAGGGTATACAGTAGCCATGCTTCAAGTGGCACCAAAGAAAACATTTAACTATGTGCAGACCATGCAGATTGAATTGAGATTGAGATTGAGCAAGGCATTTCCACAATTTCACTGAAGCAAGTGATTAGAAGTTAGTTGCAATGCAGGTTTTATACTGCTACAAAAGCACCAGGTTCTAACATGGCTATTTACCATGACACATACAAGACCCGACTTCCCATATAGACCATGACAACCATATTCCATTATAGACCATGACAAGCTATAACTCCATTTAGCCATGACCAGTGGAACCCATCATTCCTTTATAGGACATGACAAGAACAATACTCCATTCATAGAATGATCACAATTCTTATAGACCATTTGCATTACTCCATTATAGCCCAACTGCCATGATAGACAGACAGACCATTTTCCATTATAGACATACTCCATTATAGACCATGACAAGACCATACTCATATATAGTCCAGGACAGATCCATATTCCATTATAGACCATGACCACGACTTACTTTCCTTATACGGACCATGAACAAACCACTAGCTGTCATTATAGACCATGACAGATACCATACTCCATTATAGAGCCATGACAGAACCATACTCCATTAACAGACCATGACAAACCATACAATCCGATCAGCTACAACCTCTACAAACCTGGATGGACCAAAGAGAGTAATTACAGTACATTAGTGAATATATCTTTTCTATTTATGACTATCTAATGGAAATCTGAAATGTTAACATAAATAAAACAACATTATGACATGATAAGGAATTACCTTTGTCGGTGCCCAATCGCAGGAGTAATAAAAATGTGAAATTCAGTATTTGTGGACCCGTAAGAACCGTCAGCTTAAGAGGAAAATGTTTTCAGGGAATATGGGAATCATGGGTCACTGCTAGCATACTGAAACCCCCCAAAACTCAATGGGGATTAGGGGGTTCGATTTCCTTTAAGGGAGTCCCAATGACACCAAATGAAGAAATATTATAGGGTAAATAGTTGGGATGAGTCCGTTTTTAAAAAAAACCACACCAACATACCACAGAAAACGCGAACTACCACAACTCCTCACCACCCACCCTCTCCCCCTACCCCCTAGTTCACCAAACCAAAGGCACATCATCACATACGCACTATCATACCACACACCCAACATCCATACACCTACCAGCAGGCTGTCATTCCCAACCACTACTCAAAAACCCAGCACTACAAGGCACCCGTGTATTATTTTTAATCGTTTTTACACAGACATATATTACTGCAAAACAAGTGCTAGCTGGGTCCCATGTAATTATTGGTTTTGGGTTTCCTCTGGTCAGGGCCAGATTAAAGTCTTTGTAGACCCTGAGCACCCCTAATCGTAGCCTCAAATAGTCTATAGATTACATTTGCATTGTAATATCATCTACCTAGTGTCTCCATAAATGTGTTTAATTATAATCCTATTCTATAACTTTGATCACTATGACATTATTTGCTCTATAAGTACACAATGTTCTGTATTACGTGCTATATGTACCTGTCCGCCATCCTAAATTGGCTTTTTGCGTGTTTGGGCCTAAAACTTCTTCGTAGCCCTGGGAGCTTCGTAGGCCCTGGGCCTGTACCCATTGGTGCCCATTGAGTAAATCCCTGGCCTTGCCTTCGGATACTCCCCTTCCATTAGTGTGTGATATATCCCTTATGCTTGAACAGGTGTTTTTTTTCTCCATAGGCCAGGGACCCACTCCTCTTTTATGTATCTTTATTGATCCTTTAGCATTGCAGGTGAGATAGAGGTAACATTTGATGGACAGCTCTTCCTCATTCACTGCCACAACCGAATACTCCCAATTAATTTCTAAGGTCCAAAGAAAAATAACACTAATCTTTGGCGTTAAGCCGCAATTCCCTTTTGTTTAAGGAAGCCATTTTCATTCCATTGTCACGTACTTCAACGTGACCTTCCTGACATCACTAGAACGTTCGAGGGCCGCAACGCTTCCCTTTTCCTGTCTGCTTTTCCGGGGAACTGGGTTTTTTGTTGGGAGGTAAGCTGAAAGGAGAGAGGACCTTCCCTTCCCATTGGCGGCACCGTGGTGCTGTCCCAACCAGGCAGGAGCTGAGGAACGATCACGTGGTCACGCCTGCCATGGGGGGGGGGGGCAGTAGCCTC